>JANAVB010038614.1:450000-575000 GCA_029216955.1 Iris pallida | reverse complement strand
CCTCCGCTGTCCCGGAGTTTCGTCCCTCCTCCGCCGGTTCAGCCCTTCGCCGGCGCTCGCCTGCGGACGTGCCCTTCCCGCTCCCCCGTCCGCCGGTGTCCCGATCTCCCCTTTCCTCTTCCCCGCCCGCTCCCTACCCCCGGAGGTCGAGCCTCTCTCTGCTGCCCCTCCTCCTCCGGGCGGGCGGCCTCCCTCCGCCCGCTGGCTCCCTCGCCTCCGCTGGCTCCGGGCCCCCGCCCCCCTTGCCGGATCAGTCCGTCTAGCCTCGGTAGGCGTGCTGGAGCGGGGCCCGAGGCCCTCCCTCGTGGTCTGCGCCCGAAATCGGGCCGTGCGTCGCACTTTACGTAGTGCGCCCACCGCGCATGGGGCAGTGCACCGCCTCGTTCCCCCCACCCGCGTATGGGGCAGCGCACCGCCACGTACCCCCCTCCCCCGGATTTCAAAATTTGAAATCTTTTTCAGATTTTGAATTCCCAATAAAAAAAAACATTCTAGCAGTTAGCCCACACGCTAACCGTAGGGCCGAACGCCCACACCCCGCCCACCCTCTTTCATTTCTTATTTCGAAAATTTTCGAAATTTCATGATTTACCTTATGTATTTTCTACTTTGCTTATCAGGGTCTTTTTTTGTGTGTTTTGGACCCTGCCCATGTACTGCTCGTTAAGAGCCACTTTTCCTATTCAATAAAATGTTGTTTGGTTTAAAATAATTTAAAAAATATAATATATATATCATATGATAGATGGATGATATCGCGTGCGCAACCCCAGCGCCGCTGTGATCTTCTGAAGATTTCTTCATCTTCCGTCGTTTCTGGCTTGGCCGTCGGCCAGGCCGGAGCCCTGATGGCCGCGCCCAAGTCCTTTACGGAGGTGGTCGCTGGTCGTGTTGAGGCCCCCCCAAAACTGGCTTCTCGACCGGTCTCTTTTTTCAAGGGTGCGCTTGCAATAACTTTTACTGAAGATGAGGAAGCCACTCTTGTGGCACCCCTAAAATTTGCCCTTATTGGGAAATTTTCTCACAACAAACCTCCGATCGAGGTGATCCGCAAAGCTTTGCAAGGATTTGAGTTTAAAGGATCAATCAAGGCAGGAGTTATTGATCGGAAGCACATCTTAATCCGTCCATCTATTGAGGAAGATTACCTTCGCCTCTGATCTAGAGAGATGTGGTTTCTAGCTCGTGCGCCCATGCGGATCTTCAAGTGGGAATCCGACTTTACGCCATTGGTTGAATCAGCTTTGATGCCGGTGTGGGTGACTCTACCAGATCTGCCTCATCATCTTTATGCAAAAGACGCTCTCTTCGCGATCACGTCGGCGATTGGGACACCTTTAAAGATAGATCGGGCGACAGAAGAACTAGCCAGACCTAGCATGGCTAGGGTTTTCGTTGAGATAGATGCAGCCAAACCATTGCAACGAAGAGTTCGCATCAATTTATCCAAGGGAAGGAGCTTCTGGCAAAACGTCGAATATGAACATATACCACTTTACTGCAACCATTGCTTTCACCAAGGGCATACAGTGGACTCCTGCAAACTGAAGAACAAGGGAAAGGCTCTCATGCAAGAGGGGTTAACTGAAACCGTCATTAACGTACGACGGGACACGCGTCGGCCTCCCAATCCTCCACAAGTCACGTCGAACTTGCAACACGAGGTTGCTGACCAAGCGAACAATAATAACGCTGCTAATACCTCGGTTAGGGGGATTAATGATTATGTAGCCCCTCACATTGAATCTGCAATGCCGCCATCTCACGATCCTCCAGGAAGCAATAACTCAGATCCAAGTGTTCCAATCAGAATAGAGCAGCAGTCAGCCATTAATAACTCTGAGTTGTGCATGGATAATCCCGTCGATGTGACGGCAGGGGTTTTGCCAATACAGGCTAATGCTCAGGCCACTACCATGGTTCCTTCGTCTACACTGGATGAGTTGGAGGAAGGTGAATTTCGGGGACTTCACAGCAATTGGGCTGATATAGTGGACGAAGAAGAACGTCTTGAGAAGGAAGATGGCAATTTCCTAGAGACAACAGGGGAAGAGCTGGGCTCCGAGCATGAAGAAGGTGGAGAAGTTGGCTGCACCGCCACGCACACATAGCCATTGCCACATGAAGCTCAAGAAGCAACAGGAGTTACTCAAAAGCGTCCGAAAGGGAGGAAGATTGTGGAGCCATCTAAAAGAGTCACACGCTCGGCTGCAACAAAAACAATCGCTAGTAGCTCTCAAACCTTTAATGTTTAATTTCTTGATATGGAATGTTCGAGGAATTACAAACGCAATGACTTTTAAGAGGTTAAAGACCCTTATTAGAACTCATAAAGTTAATTTGGTGGCTATTATCGAACCTAAAGTGGATAGTGAACAACTAACTCGTTATCAGGTTAAGTTAGAGTTTTCTGTGGCATTCTCAAACTCTAAGGGCAATATCTGGATCATGGCCAGAGCTAATTGTGATATTTCATTAGTTGAGGAGTTCGACCAGGCTCTTTCTATCCGACTGGTGGACCCTTTGTTACCGGTTGAGACCCTCCTCTCAATTGTGCATGGTGATAATAAAAAGGAAGGAAGACGGCTTCTACGGGATAGATTATTGGAGTTGCAAAGTTCGCAGGGACTGCCATGGATAGTGGGTGGTGACTTTAATACGGTTATCAGATCGGAGGAGAAACTGGGGGGTCGACGTGCGGATGCGGCGTCCATACAAGATTTTTCTAATTTTCAGTTAGCAGCGGGTGTTACTGAGATACCTTACACTGGGAGCGCATATACCTGGGTAAAGTCGGACAATTCTGATCGTCGTGCTTCACGACTGGATCGAGTACTCTTGGATAATAGTTGGCAGCAGTTGGCACCTTGCTCGATAGAAGAACATCTGAATCGAACGGAGTCGGATCATACTCCAATTTTAGTTCGTTTATTAGCTCATCAGCAAGGAGGTCCCAAGCAATTTCGGTTTATGGATTTCTGGACTAAGCACGAGGGTTACAAACAGCTAATTCAGGATGCATGGTTCTCAGTGGACCACAAACTTGCCCTTACTAGGGTTGCACTTCGATTAGATGCGTGCAGGAAGGTTCTCTCGTCATGGAGTCGTGCTACATATGGAGATTTGTTTCAAGCAGTCAGAGAAGCGGAGGACAAGGTGTTAGCAGCTGAGCTAACCTTCGAAGCTGAGGATACTGAATTAAACAGGATTACACTTGCCCAAGCTACTGCTCTACTGAAACAGCGTGTTCGAGTAGAAGAGGAGTTCTGGAAACAAAAGTCCAGGTTGAAGTGGGACTTAGAAGGGGATAAGAACTCGGCATATTTCCATGAATGTGTGAATTATAAGAAGAAATCTCTCAGGATTCATTCTATCTCTACCCCGAACGATACACTGTTGAGTGATAAGGCACATATCCAATCTTATGCGGTAGAGTATTTTTCAGCATTATTTCAGAGAGGAGATATTAAAGAAGATGAAGAATTGCTTTCAGTTATTCCCTGTTTAGTCGGGGATCATGAGAAAGACTCTCTCATTGAGTTGCCATCCAAGGAAGAGCTTTTAGCAACGATTAAATCGTTAGACATGACCAGTGCCACAGGTCCTGATGGTTTTACTCCAAAATTTTCCTTAGTAGTTGGGAGATCATAGGTGACGATGTTAGAGAGGCGGTAGGGATGTTCTTTGACGGATTCTCGTTACCTAGAGCCATTATAAATACATCATTGGTTTTGATCCCTAAGACGAAGCAGCCGAAATTTTTTTTGGATTTCCGCCCTATCAGTTTGTGCTCGGTGCTGAACAAAATCATTTCGAAGACTCTAGCTCTTCGTTTGGCTCCTTTGTTGCCCAGTCTCATTTCTCCGGAACAGAGCGGGTTTGTTCGTGGTCGAGAAATAGTCGATAACATTGTTCTTGCACAGGAGATAGTGGCGAAGATGAACAAGAAGCATTGGGGAGGCAATATAGCTATTAAGCTTGATATGATGAAGGCTTATGATCGTTTAGATTGGAGATTTTTGCTGAAAGTGCTGCGAAAATTTGGGTTTCATAATAAGTGGGTAGATATGATGCTTCGTATACAAAATAATGTATGGTTTTCTCCTCTAATCAATGGTGAATCAGCTGGCCATTTTCAGGCATTTCGTGGTGTTTGACAGGGTGATCCCTTGTCCCCTGCTCTGTTCATCCTTGCGGCAGAGGCTCTATCTAGAAGTTTGAAGCTGTTGCCAGCGACGGACGGATTCACTCCTTTATCTCGCCTAGGGGCTGCATACCTATAATGTATTTATCTTATGCTGATGATGTTTTACTTTTTTCGGCAGGGGATATAAGATCTATAACATTGGTACAGGATATTTTGAGAAGGTATGAGGATACATCAGGGCAAAAAGTTAATACGGTGAAGACTTCCCTTTATGTCTCGACAAACACAACACCTGAACGGGTTGCTGAGTTAGCTGATCGTACTGGATTCTCTATTAGCTCCCCTCCTTTTACTTATTTGGGATGTCCTCTGGCTGCTGGGCACCAGAACTCGGGTATGTACGAAGATTTAATCAATAAAATCAGGGCAAAAGTTGAAGGCTGGCATAACAAGCTCTTGTCGCCCGGGGGGAAGTTGGTGTTGATTAAGTCGGTGCTTACTTCAATACCAGTATACACATTAGCTGCCTGTACTCCTCCTAGTTCAGTGTTGAAGAGAATTAAAGCAATTTTCAGTAATTTTTTCTGGGGATCGATCCAGGGGGCACCCAAACGTAGATGGTTGGGATGGGAGTCTATTGCAAAAATGAAGTCGGAGGGCGGGCTTGGCATTAAGCGATTGGAAGACATTATGAAGGCTTTCTCCATCAAGTTATGGTGGAAATTTTGAACTCAAGACAACCTATGGGTGCATTTTTTTATGCAGAAATATTGTCATCAGCAACATCCGAGTGGAGTTCGGATTACATCCAATGCGTCTCATGTTTGGAAGAGACTCCTAGCGGGAAGGGAGATGGCTGATCAGTACATATTACAGGATGCTGCGGGTCTACATTGGCGTCGATCATCAGGTAGATTTACCTTGGCTTCGGCATGGGATATCTCGAGAACGCAGTGGCCTTTAGCTCCTTCTTTCGTCCACATTTGGGGGACCTGTATCCCATACAAATGGTCAATACTGTTATGGCGGGTATTACATAACAAAATCCCAACTGATGAGCAGATTATAAAGATAGGATTCAGTATGGCGTCTCAGTGCCATTGCTGCGAGAACAGTTCAATTGAAACTACAGAACACATTTTCAACTCGGGGGACTTAGCCAAAGAAATCTGGGCGATAATGCAAGGTGTGTATCACATTAGGGGTGGTGGTCGAACATTGGTTCAGGGGATGAAGAGGTGGTGGCGTGGAGAAAAACTGCATAAAAAACAGATTGGCGTAGGGGCTGTCATATGGGTTTTGTGGAAAAATCGTAATAAATGGCGATATGAAGGGTATCGATTCTCATCTGCTTTGCTTGTGAAGGAGATTCATAGGCAGATTGCGAAAGCTACAGTTAAGTGTTCGCATTAGTTCTTCTAGTTTTGGTTTATTCACCATCTATTTGGTGACTTTTTATGTAACCTGAGTTGGTACTCCCCTAATATTCAATAAAATCCTAGTGTTTCCTTAAAATATATATATATATATATATATATATATATATGTATATATATATATATATATATAAATATATATATATATATATAAATATATATATATATATATATATATATATATATATATATATATACACATGTATATACGTATACACATGTATAAAAATATACATGTATACGTATACACATATATATATAAATATGTCAAATATTACCATAAATAACATAAAAAAATTCCAAAAAATACTATAAACCATAATAAATTAAATAAATACATATATAAAATTTAGGGGATTATATCTTACCCAACTTAAAGAAATTTTGTCCTCGAAATTAAACCAACATCAAGGGTGTTATGCAATGCAATGTAGAATTAAAGGAAGCTAACAACTGAAAGTTGTACCTTGGTTTTCGAACAAATACGGGTAGCGATTCCGAATGTCATCCTCGTGCTCTCAAATAGACTCTCCTGGCGAGTGATGCTTCCATGCCACGCGAACCAACTGTATAGATTGATTTCGCAACACCTTCACTCGACGATCGAGGATGCCTACTGGTTGCTCTTGGTACGACAAGCTCGGTCCAACAGTGATTTCAGAGTGATCGAGCACATGACTGATGTCTGCCACGTACTTCCTCAACTGAGACACGTAAAATACGTCATGTACTCCCTCTATCAACGGTGGCAATGCCAATCTGTAGGCAACCTCTCCAACATGTTCCAAGACATCGAAAGGGCGGATGTATCTTGGTCTCAACTTGCCAAGTCCCTCGAATCGAATCGTACCTCTCGTGGGGATATCTTCAAGAAAATATGGTAGCCTTCCTTGAACTCCAAAGGTCGACGACGATTATCGGCCTACTGCTTCTGTCGATCCTGCGCTGCTGTAGGTGGTCTTATATCTTCTTCACCTTCTCCACTGTGCTCAAAACCAACTCGGGACCAAATATTTGTCGCTCTCCTATGTCGCTCAAACAAACAGAAGATCGACACTTCCTACCATATAATGCTTCAACGGAGCCATCTGAATGCTCACTTGATAGCTATTGTTGTAGAAAAACTCTACATGATGAAGGTGGTCTTCCTAAGATCTGCCAAAGTCAAGCATAGACGCTCTCAACATATCCTCTAGCATCTGAATAGTACGCTGTGACTGGTCGTCTATCTGCGGATGGTATGTCGTGCTAAACTTCAAATACGTACCTAAACTGTCCTGTATACTCCTTTAAAAGTATGAGGTAAACCTCGAGTCACGATCTGACACGATGCTAACTGGTACATCGTGTAGCTTCATTATTTGCCTCATATATATATTCGCCAAAACTTCTGTAGATTATCCTACTCTAAAAGGTAAGAAATGGGCTGACTTGATAAGCCTATCAACAATCACCCATACCGTATCTCGTCCACTAGAACTCCGAGGAAATCCCGTGACGAAGTCCATCCTGATGTGCTCCTACTTCCACTCGGAAATGGGTAGCGGCTGCAGTAATCCGGCCATCCTCTGGTGCTCAGTCTTCACTTGTTGGCATACCAAACACTTGGCCATGAAACGAGCTATCTCCTGCTTCATTCCGTGCCACCAATAATAATGTTGTAAGTCCCGGTACATCTTATTTCCTCCGAGATGAATAGAGTAAGTCGAACTGTGTTCTTCCATCATCAACTCCTGCCGTAGCTCTCCATTAGGAACATAAATATGATCACCACATCGTAATGTCCTATCGGGATCTCAATCCCGTCTCTTCTCTCCTGCTTCAGTCCTCTCTCTAAGCCGTCGAAATCTAGCATCCATGGGCAATGCCACCTTGATCCTCTCTACTAGCGATAATTGCACTTGGAGATTGGCTAATATGCTATCCGCTCCAGGCAATACTACCTCAATACCAAGCTGCTGCAAATTTCTAATCAACTCTCTCTGTGTGGTCAAAAAATGAGCCACGGGCTTATGGCTTAATGCGTCTGCCACCATATTAGCCTTGTCCAGATGATAATGTAGCTCGATCTCGTAATCTTTCATCAACTTCAACCAACATCGTTGTCGCATATTCAACTCTTTTTTGTGAATACATACTTGAGGCTCTTATGATCAGTGTAGATATCTACCTTCTCGTCGTATAAGTAGTGTCTCCATAGCTTCAAAACAAAGATAACCGCTGCGAGCTCTATATCGTGGGTCGGATAATTCTTCTCGTGTACCCTCAACTGTCTTAATACATATGCTACTACATGACCGTGCTGCATCAATACGCATCATAATCCCTTTCGGAGGCATGGCTGTAGATCGCAAATCCTTCCGAGCCCGATGGTAGTGGATTAAGATAGGTGTCGTGGTCAAGCGCTTCTTCAACTCATCGAAAGCGGCTTGACACTCGTATGTCCATACAAACTCCTGATCCTTGTAAGTTAATCGAGTCATAGGCCCCGCTATTCGAGAGAAATCTTCTACGAACCATTGGTAAATAACCCGCATGTCCAAGAAAACTTCTCACCTTGGAAGCTGATATGGGAGCGGGCTATGCCTGTAGAAGCATAGAAAAGAATAAAGAAAGACCTATGCGGCTCCGACAGAAGGATCCCCATGCGACTCAGGATCCCCATACGGCACAGAAGTCCATGCGGATCAAGGGTCCATGCGGCTCGGATAGATCCATGCGGCTCAGAAAGAAGCCAGGTGGCCTTCAACAGTTCTTCTCTACATTCGGCTGTATTTAATGTCCTGACGGCTGCTCTGACAAATAACAGCCATGACAACTCTGACATAAGGACGTAATAATGACTCTGACATGATGGCGTGATCCTAGAAAAGAGGAGAAAATCTTCTTACAGCTGGCAAAATCCACCAAGTCCCGAGGCCACTCCATGCGGCCTCCCATCTGCATGCGGCTGCCTATCCCTATGCGGCTGCCCATCTACATGCGGTTGTCTATCCCCATGCGGTTGCCCCTCTGCATGCGGCTGTCTATCCCCATGCGGCTGTCCATCTCCATGCGGCTGCAGGTTTCATACGGCTGAGAGGACCCCCCCATATGCGGCTCGGCTAGGACGGTCCAGTTGAGACACGTGGCGCTCTTCGCTACAATTGAGACACGTGGCAGTCTTATCTTCTCTAGAATTATGGGTACTAACAAATTCTAACAAAATCAGATTTGTTGCGATCGTCATAATTGCCCAGATCAAATCAAATAAAGTAAATTGGACACGTGGCAGGCTTTCACAAATCACGAATATTCATGGCAATCAATATTTATTGCCCACAGAGATTTGATACAATCACATTAATTGCTCAAATTTATTATATTCAAGATGAATAGCCTAAATTAATTGATCCTTAACCGCCGACTTCTGAAGGAGGCAATCATTTGCAAACCCTAATGAGCACACCCCATTCCTATAAATAGCAAGGTGCCATTCCCTTGCAGGAAGCAGAATAGTGGAGAAGAGCAAGGAGAGAGCAGAGAAAAGAGAGAGAGAGCACTACAGAGACATCCAGAGATCTAGCAACTGAAGGTGCAAAGGAGTCTCCCCACACGTCCAAGAGCATTTCTTCACCAGAGCCAAGACTGCGTCCGATCGTCCAAGGAGTAAGGCAGAGCTGTCATCGCTTTCTCGACCCTCTACCGTCACCCCCCAGAAAAAAAACTAAACAATTGTACTTAGATTGCTGTACCTAGGTTTTCGTCCCTAGGCTTTCTTTGTATGAGCGAGTTTGTATTGTGAAGTAAAAGTCCAGTCCTCCGATATAATAGTTATGTTCTTTTATAATCTATGGAAAACACGATGGCGACCCTGCTGGGGATAAACTTCTCCACGGCTGAGAAGTTGGTGACGCAATCGGATGCAGCCAAACTTTGCTCTACACAACAGAAGATGGTCGTCCGCTTCGACCAACGGGCGTTTGAAGAAATGCTCTCCGACGGGAGCGCTGGCCCGGTCCAGAAGCGAACCCCTACCAAGAAGGCTCGCAAGGAGTGGAGGCCAAAATTATTTGCTCCTCCCCAAGCTCTGGACGGAGTACTCTCTGCTGCCCAAGACGGCGAAGGCAACTCTCATAAGGCCCCACTTCAAGCCATAGAGGACTCTGCTGTCCCCAAGTCCGGCAGAGGAAAGCACTACGATGCTGGACTTGCAGGGGCAAAGAGCGATTCTATGTGCTCCAGGAAGAAGCCAAACAAAGGCACTAGCCGCAGGCTGAACATTCATGCGGCCAAGATTGCCAGCCGCATGCACGATGTTCATACGGCCGAAACTGCCAGCCAGATGCAGAATACCCATGCGGCCAAGATTTCCAGCCGCATAAAGAATACTTATGCGGCCAAGACTTCCAGCCGCATGAAGAAAGCCCATGCAGCTACGATTGCCAGCCGCATGAAGACTATTGATTCCAGCCACATGCTGTCTGCTCCACGCGGCTCAGGCTCAGTCTTCGACCGCCTCTCCTTTGTTCCTGATCTCTCATGCTCCCGAGAAAATATGTCTGACTCTCTGCAACACCACTTAGACTCTTCTTACTGTGTGCCCTCATGCACTAGAGTGAAGAAGTCTAGGGCAGCGCGAGCTTGGCAAGCTCAGTCCGTTGTCCCGACCTCTGACCATCCGAGCACTCCACATACTGTTATACGGGCCTCTGATGGAAAGTTGTACAGAACCACTCGAGTCCAGCCCCCGGCGATAAACGGACAGAGTGGTTCCCAAAAGTCTCCCAAAACTAAGGGAGCAAACATGGTCGTTCCAGACCCATCTGACTTGCGTGAGGTTATCCTCCACAAGCGCAAGGAAAGAGAAGAGACCTCGGTGTGCAAAGAGTCCTCCTACGGACATCACTGCACCTAAATCATTGTCAACTGCTATTGCAACAGTGCAACGGTACGAGAAGACCGGCAGTCCGTCTTCCAAAGATTACAACAGCCGAGCTCAGGGGATGAGGCACCTCCCGTCGTCTCTTGCAACTCTACTCAGAAAATTCCCGTCGATGGGAGAGGGAAGAAGATAAACGTTTCCAGCCCGAAGATTTCAACCACTATGACTAAGAAACTGTCGTCTAAACGGTTGTCCACCACCGGAGTTTTCCAAAGTACCCGTTCAAAGACAAAATTTACGACAGTGGGAGATTCATCATCCGTATTACTGGGGGTCGCTGGAACTGGGGGAAGCACTCCTCCGAACTTCCACGATAATCCGATGTTCCAAGGATATGAGCCCGAGGAAACAACTCTCCCATCAGATATATCAGGGTCCGACGTACCCGAGGGCGTCTACGACTCTCAAAACGAGGCAAGCTCCGAAGCTGGGGGTACTATTCCTTCTGAGTCCGAACCAGAGGAGAATGTTCCCACATATCTCGATGACTTCTCGGTAGAGGGGTATGATTCGGAGGACACGTCATCCACCGTCCCTTCCACTTCTACTCATGTGAGGATGACATTCATGACAAATGACGAACAAGATGACCCCAGTGATCGCTAATGCATCGATACTCTGGAGGCCATACTGTGCACTTTGGTCAAATCAGTGGACGAGATCAAAGCAGCCCTCCCTACTCTGTAAGGAGGGACGGCTGGCCAAACAAACTTGGGTTCCACGATCAATGCGGTCTCGAACTCAGTGGCACCAAACCTGGGCAATAATCCTCCTAAAATGACGGCTCCTACCGCTGCAGACGAGGCCAGGAAGGCAAAAAGAGAGGTCCAGCAGCTCCGGGCCATGTTCCATGCACGAGAAAACTGCCAAGACCTCAGGATACGACAACCGTATCCCGCTGCGTGGAGAGACGTTCCCTTCCCACCAAAGTATAAACCATTCCACATCAATCCATATGATGGAAAGACATCTGCAAGCCGGTACATCACCTACTTTGAAGTCACAACCGACCATCTGCACCATGACGATGCCATCCTTACACGATTATTCATCGGGGCATTGGAAGGGGTCGCCTTCGACTGGTACCGTAACCTGCCAGACAACTGCATCCACTCTTTCGCCAGCTTCAAGCGCATGTTCTTGGAAAGATTCTACGAAGTAGGACAGTACGTCACAATGTCCACCCTCATGGACGTCGTTCAAGGGGAGAAGGAGCTGACAAGGAACTATATTGAGCGGTTTCGCCAAACCGCAATGACGTTGCCGTCTGGTAATCCGGATTCATCCTTAATTGAAATTTTCCAGAAGAGACTGCTTCCAATAATCAGCCTCTGGATGGGCGAAAGTCAATTTAAAGATTGGAAGACGTTTATCATCAGTGCCACTAGCGTCGAAGACAGGTTGAAGAAGGCTCGCCAACTGGGATTGCACATTTCCGAGGGAGAGGACAAGGGCAAGCGCCCTAATACCAACAACAACAATGGTGGTAACGCCTCCAACAATAGGGACAACAAGGGCAAGCAGGCTATGGTGGCCGACATAGCCCAGAAACTCGAGTCAAAACCGGCAGACAAGTAATGGCCGCAAATGACCTACTCCTTCGAAGACGGCCATGTCAAGCCCATCTTGGACATGCTCATATAAGGAGATAGAATTTAGCTCCCTCCACCAAGATGGGAACCTCGGCCGGCAGAAATGGAGAGCCCAAACTACTGTCACTACCATCTCTACGTCCACCATGCTACACACGACTGCTACCAACTAAAGTGATACATCAAACATCTCATCGATTCGAAGGCTCTGGCCATTGATTTCGAAGAAGTGACCGTAGCAGCCAATATGGTATCAGTACAATTCGGCAGCTTCCCTCCAACGAAGACTCAAGACGGTGTGGTACCCATCCCTCGGGCGACAATAGAGATTACTAATCTTCTACCCCCTCGAGATCGAGCTACTGGTCTGGTACCCCTCACCACGTCATGAGAGGAAGTCATGTGGGTCCATCCAGACTTGGTACCTGAAGTGACTCAGTCCGCACCACTCTCCATTGGCAGATGTCGAAGAAGCCACAGCTGTCGTCACTCGGTCAGGTGCTCAATCCCAACCTACACCAGATAACGCAACTGAAGAACATCAGCCGGCTACTGCTGACGCTCTAGGACCTTCTCAACCTCCGACGACCGACAAGCCTAGGCCGAAGGAGACTCGCTTTGACAAATCCCTCCAAAAAGAGGCACCTCATGGGCTGGAAAGGCCCTACAACTTTGACATCCTGGCACAATTGGCCAACACACCGGCCAAGTTGTCATTATATGAGCTCCTGAGACTCTCTAAGAATGTTCGCGTGGCTTTGAGTGATGCACTCCAGAATGCCGACGTATATCTAGCTCAGGTCAACCTCATGGGAGAGAGCCCACCTGCAAATCTCCAAGACAGTACTTGCACAGGAGCGATGCCCAACATTGTCTTCACTCCACAGGATATGCTCATCAAAACCAATCTGCATGATCGTCCGTTATACTACACTGGATACATCGGTGACATAAAGGTGGATCGGATGCACATTGATCCTGGTTCTTCCATAAGCATCATCCCGAAGGGTCTGTTATATCATCTCTGCATCTCTATGCATCGCCTGACGTCGACAAGCACCGCCATCAGCAGTTTCAATTCGGGCAGGAGCTACCCGATTGGAAAGATTCGCTTGAAGTGCCAAATTGGCGATCTTCAGTCAGAAGAGACCTATTACGTCATAGATGCGGATACTTCCTACAATATCCTCCTAGGGCGCCTTTGGATTCACGATTACATGATCGTGTCTTCCACGCTGTACCAGTGCTTCAAGTATGTCGACAAACACGGCTTCGTGAGGATAGAATTTGTCGACATCGATCCCTTCAAAGGGGTCGAATCCTACTACTCAGACTCCTGCTTATACAAAAAGTCGAAGAGGCACCTTGGTGAAGGAGATGTGCAAGCTCGTACTGAGACGGCCACAGGATCAGAAGAACCCCTGACGATCCACCTCCAAGCTCGCAAACCTGGCAAGATCGCACCCCTTACGACCGCTCTGCGTAAGGATGCAATCAGCCTCTCGGCACAAGAGGGGCAAATGATACTCCGGCAGCCAAGGTCCGGCCAAGCGCCAAGACCCACAACGGAGCCACTAACAATCGGACTGCCTAGAGTCGCCCAGCCACAAATAGAGAAGCTCAATCCCTCTGACAAGCCAATAACGATACGTCTTCCCAAAAAGAATCGTCAGCCCGATGCAAAGTCTGGGGCTTCTAGTGAGCCAACCACTCCCCGCCCAGCATCGAGTACCAGACTGGGGGTTGCTAGTTTGCCAACGACTCCACGTTCTGCTCCACCGGCAGAACCCCTGATGATCAAGTTGCCCAAGTCATCCTCTCAGTCTTCATTTATACAGGACGTGGCCGAAGAAGAACCAGAACTGGCCAAGTATATGGCTGCTCACACTGATGTTCCATCCGCAGATGATGTAATCTCGTTAGAAAAGATACCTTACTTTATCAATAAAGGGCTATCTTTGAACTACATCGAGCTTAATAAGCTTTGTACAATGTATGCTATGGAGCACGGTATAGGCACTCACCTACACACACAGGTGACAAATGTTTACACCGCAAATCAACTCACTCCCGTGGAAGATGCTTACCGCATAATCGAGGGAGGGGATCACCTAATCATCTTCGGCCGGAAGAATAATCCACAGCCCTTCAAGATGGAAGAAGTTGAGCTCGAACCTGACACCGGGAGATTGCCCCTTTATCTGTATAGTTCCCAATCCAAGTACCTTATACAAAAACAAGGATATGATCTGGAAACTACACCAGGCTTGAACTACGGTACTGGATGGCGGTTACCCTTACAATTGCCGATCCCAGCTGGAAAACCACGAGATTACTATAACAAGACCAGACGTGGGCTAGGTTATGTCACACCTGTGACAACACCCAAAAGCTCGAACGAAGAATGCGACTGGCACTCACACTCAACCGGATCACCCACTTTTAATTCGGATATCAGCATCGGGGACATGCTCAGGCAAGTCTGGTCCGTCAATATGGCACTTGCCGATGCCTACGAAGAAGATGAAGACATTCCCGAACTTCTTGAGCTAGAGCCATGGGCACAACAACTAGATGCGCAGTGAGAGAAGCGGTTCGAACAAAGAGAGCCTCCCACCGAGGATGAGGTTGTACAAGTTGATCTCGGTGATGAATTCTCCCCAAAACCTATTTTCGTCAGCAAGAATCTGACTGATGAAGAGCAAAAATTACTACTAGAACTTGTCAAAGAATATATTGATGTGTTCGCCTGGAGCTATGAAGACATGCCAGGACTAAACCCCGATGTTGCTCTTTACAAGCTCAACATTCAGCCAGATGCAAAGCCAGTCAAACAACAACAACGACGCTTCCACCCAGGCATCATGGATGCGATCAAAGCCGAAGTCGACAAACTTATAGCCAGCGGCTTCATTCGTGAGGAACAACATCCGGACTGGGTCGCCAACATAGTACCGGTCTCAAGAAGAATGGGAAGATTCAAATCTGTATCGACTTCCGCAATCTGAACGAGGCGTGTCCTAAAGACAAATTCCCCCTCCCTATCACAGACATCATGATTGACAACACCTGCGGCTTCGAACGTACGTCGTTCATGGATGGCTTCTTGGGGTATAACCAAATCAAGATGTCCCCCGACGACGAAAAGCATACATCATTCCGAACACCAATAGGCACGTTCTATTACACAGTCATGCCTTTTGGTTTAAAGAACGCTGGCGCCACATATCAAAGAGCCATGAGTATCATCTTCAGGGACCACTTACGCAAGACCGTGGAGTGCTATGTTGATGACATCGCCGTCAAGAGTCGCTATAAGGGAGACCATCTGCAGGATCTGAGGGCGGTATTCGACCTGATGCGAGCGCACAATTTAAAAATAAATCCTACCAAATCCTTCTTGGGTGTATCTAGTGGAAAATTCTTGGATTTCATCATCACCTCCCAGGGCATCCGCGTAGACTCTGAGAAGACGAAGGCAATCATGGAGATGAGTCCTCCGAGAAATCTTTGAGAACTCCGAGGCCTTCAAAGGAGGTTAGCTTACATTAGGAGGTTCATTTCTAACCTCTCCGGGCGATGTCAACCATTAACCCACCTCATGAGAAAAGGTATCTCATTTGTATGGGATGAAGAATGCCAACGTGCCTTCGACAGTATCAAAGAATACTTGTCGAACCCTCCAGTCCTGGTGGCCCCGGTTGCTGGAAAACCATTCCTGCTCTATGTACGAGCAATAGAGCATTTCTTCGGCGCTCTGCTAGCACAAAACAATGATGCAGGCCATAAGCAGGCTAAATATTACCTCAGCCGAATGATGATGGGGCCGAAACACCAATATACTGCCGTGGAGAAGGAATGCCTCGCCCTGGTATTCGCCATTCAAAAGATGCGATACTATGTGTCACGCCCCAGAACCAGAATACTGGAGAGCGGGGGCAGACATAGCCAGCTACGTATATGAAATGGAATCCATCTCGCTATACGGTCACGGCTGTCTAGATACATGAGGGTTTACTACAAGCCAACAGTCTCTTAAGGTCATGAACAAGCCTAGTGTCTCAATCATCAGCAAGTAAGTAAAAGGTTACAAGAAGTATGATCATTAAATATACAATAGTAAGGCGTCCCAAACATTACATATTCAGCTGATCATGAAGCTAGTCGTTACAAAATGTCAGGACTAGCAAGAGTTCAGTCATACATGATCAACCCTAGGATCTGTTAATCATGTTACAGCCCGTAGGCAGACAGTAAGTAAGTGCAATCGAGCTAAACAGGTGCTCGTCGGCTAAATGGCTCAAAAGAATATTTTTACAATAGAGTGGGAGAGCAAAATAAAACCTACTCGTTGTCGAGATTCCTTCTAGTGTTCACCATCTGGCAGGAAGGTCGGTAGATCCTCTGGAGCTGCTCCGAAATCTGGCCATACAAAACCAGCTGGGTCAGACCCCAGAAAGAGCAAGTGCCACAAAGGAGGCTTCACTTAAAAACTAAAACCAGCAATCAGCACAAGATATAAATAAAAGTAAGAACTGGAAATAAAGAAAATACACCAGGATGATATACGACGAGATAACCATGGAACTATTCAGATAACCAGGTTACAACCCGTAAACCAAACAAGGACCGGGGTTGTAACCCTTCGTCTGAACAGAACTTGGAATTGTTACCATTTATCGGTAAAATAAATACAAGCATTCTGGTCATTCAATAATCTGGAACAGGATCAGGGCAAGACTAGACTGGTTAGACTCCATCCAATCACTTCACGGCCAAGCAAGAATTACGGCTTGATACTTTAACTAACTAGAGTTGTCACAAGCCTAATTACTAACAAGATGTAGTGAGATTATTCCACAGCCACAAGTCCTGCAGACCATCCAGGTTACCCGGGTTAAAAGATTAGAGTTGAATTCAGGTGGGTACATCGTCGAGGAAACGAATGTACCCTTAGGTAGCTTGAAGGGTGCAACACATGACAGTGTGCTCGAAATGTGCCCTACTCGACGGCAGGCTACAGATCACAAGGCGTGCCCAGGTAACGGGATTGCCTGTAGCTGGGAAATCTCATCATGACTAATGTATTAATCTAGTTATTAGCCTTAGTCCATTTTAGTAGGTACTCCTGACCGTGGTACTCAGGAGTCCCTGTCCTAGACATGATGCAAGACAGGACTGGTTTATTTATACAAACACAATCGCCCACGGTGTCCAGGTTAATTATACAGGTCATGTCATGTCAAGTAGCCGTCGTAACAGCTTATCAAGATATAACATGTCAGGTTATCAGGTCAAGTGTACTAGTCAGGAGTGCGCCACGATGGGCCACTATCAGGTCATGTCAGGTTACTCATGTCAGGAGTGCACCACTACGGGTCACTATCGTGTCAGGCTCAGTTATCCTTTCCAACATATTACATAAATTCGTGATTATCAAGTTCATGACAAAAGGCGTAAGGATATAAAATGGACGTAAAATATCTAATAAAATATCAATATACAGGGCTATAGAAGAGCCAAGCTTAAAGAAAATAAAACCAAATCTGACATGCTGACATGAGACCAAGTCAGCCAAGGGCCATACGCTCAGTACAAAAGTCATACGCTCAGTGCAAGCCACGCTCAGGTCAAGCAATGCTCAGGTCAGGCGTATTCAAGTCTTACGCTTCCAAAAGGCAGCGTATGTACTCCATACGACACCTCGTCAAGCAAGCGAGCGTATGCGAGTCATACGCTCCCAAAAGGCAGCGTATGGGGTCCATACGACTCCTTATCAAGCAAGCGAGCGTATGCGAGTCATACGCTCCCAAAAGGCAGCGTATGGGGTCCATACGACTCATTGTCAAGCAAGCGAGCGTATGCGAGTCATACGCTTCCAAAAGGCAGCGTATGGGGACTGCGCTGCGCTAAAGAGCACGCGCAACTCAGTGGCACAAGCTAAAAAGCTCGTGCACTGCTCACTGTCTTCTCCAAATCAGCAATAACTCTATGGGTTGAACCCAAAGCTCAAAAGTCCATAACTTGGTCAAAATAAGTCTAAATCCGACTTTGTAAAGTTCTATCTTGGGTGAAATTTAATTCTCTCCAACATAAGAACATCAAAACCCATAAAAATACAACTTAAATAGATCAAAACCATACAAAACCGAAAATAGAAGAAACTTAGATCTATAACAATGGAGACTCCAAATCACAAAATGTCATGTTCTAATGTTGATCACCATAGCCTAATCTAGCTAATGGACAAATAAAAAGTGATTCTCAAGTGGTGGCAAGGTGCACTTGCCTAGACCTCTCTCTTCTCTCTTTGGTAGGTGAAGGAAGTAAATGAGGAAGAAGAAGATGAATAATGAAGAGAGAGAATGAAGAGGGCTAATAAATACAAATGGTGGTGGTAGGTAGGGGTTCACCTTGGGTTCATCATGAACCCAATCAAAACCAAGCCAAGCCGAACCAGGAATAAACCAAGCCAAGCCATGAAGAAAACTAAACAAGGAATCATGCAATACAAGAATAAATACGTACACGTATTCCAGAAATATGTAATACGAACCATATGCATTACACTATGTCACGGGGCAAACCATACATGTGATATCACGAGTCAACCCCCTCAGGGTCCTCATGATGAAACCAGGGGCACTCAGCTCTCGCCTCGCTATATGGGCAATATTACTGTCCCCCTACCATATGGTCTTCGTCCCGCAAAAAGCTGTTAAGGGTCAAGTTCTGGCAGACTTTTTAGCAGCCCACCCAGGCTCGGAGTCGACCAGAATATATGAAGAAATCCCAGATGAGATCGCCGACTCGCATGCGGCCTCTCACGATGATATATGGCGAATGTTCTTCGACGGCGCTTCAAGGACCGAACCCAAGGGCAACATCATCGTCGGAGTCGAGGTGGTGCTGGTTTCTCCTTCTGGACTGGTGATCAATCGTGCATACTCCCTCACAGAACCTTGCTCTAACAATGTGGCCAAGTACAATGCTTTAGTCATTGGCCTCCAACTTGCAAGAGAGCTGGGGATAGAATATCTTGAAGCATACGGCGATTCACAGTTGATCGTTAATCAGATCCGGGGTTCGTACGAACTCTGCCATGAAGACATGATCCCCTATCACCAAATAACGATCAACATCATCTCGTCATTTGAAGGGTTCTTCATCGAACACGTCTCCAAACTCCAAAATATCGAAGCCGATGTCCTAGCAGGCCTTGCCGCTTCCCTAGCTGTGTCGAACCATATTCATCATTTGGTGGACGTGATAGGCCATGAACTGGTCTGTCCCAAGAACAACGTTCAATTCGTGGCAAGTTATTCTGTTCAGACGATCGACGAAGTACCAGACTGGAGACAACTATTTATTGACTTTGTTGTCTACGACATCCTGCCCGAGAACCCAAAGGAAGCCACCTCTAACAGAAGGCGTTCTCTCATATTCTTCTACGATAAAGAGACGAAAATGCTGTATCGCCGATCCTACGATGGATTATTGCTTCGATGTCTGTCAAACGCAGAAGCCAAAGAACCCGTACGCGAAGCTCATGACGGTGTCTGTGGGGCCCATCAGCCTGGCCCAAAATTACAAGACCGTCTTCGTCGAATGGGCTACTACTAGCCCACGATGGTAGCAGATGTGATTGACAATACAAGAAAGTGCAAAGCCTGCCAAGTCCATGCGGACTTCATCCACCAGCCATCCGAATTTCTACATCCGATAATGGCGTCCTGGCCATTCGAAGCATGGGGAATGGATATCATCGGTCCGATCACTCCACCTTCTTTCCGAGGATATCGCTTCATACTCGCAATCACAGATTACTTCTCCAAATGGGCAGAAGCTGTTTTGCTTGCAGAAGTGAAGACTTCAAACGTGATTAGATTCCTCAAGCATCATGTTATCTATCGCTTTGGACTTCCCCGAAGGATCATCCACGATAATGGTTCGCAGTTCGCAAGCCACGCCTTCTATCGATTCTGCGACAAACATCAAATTCAGAATATTGCTTCGACGCCATACAATCCGGCAGCGAATGGGTTGGCAGAAGCATTCAACAAAACCATCATCAAGTTGCTCAAGAAGTTCATGTCGTCCAACAAAAGCGACTGGAACGAGAAGCTTGGTGAATGCTTATGGGCGCACCGTACTACAGTCCGAACGGCCACTGGGAACACACCATTCTCCCTGGTGTACGGGAGTGAGGCAGTTCTCCCATTGGAGACTCAAATACCTTCACTCTGCGTCGCTCTTACTTACCAATTGACGACGGACGATAACTATCGTCGCCGGCTACAAGAGTTGGAGGCCTTAAATAAAAAGCGCCTCTTGGCTCAGCAACGAATTGAGCTATACCAAGCACGCATCTCCGGAGCCTTCAATAAGAAGTTTAAAATTAGAACATTCGAAGTAGACGATCTCGTTCTGGCAGTTCGGAGGCCGATGGTTATGACTCACAAAACCGCCGGCAAATTCCAGCCAAAATGGGAAGGGCCATTTATCATTGAGGCTGTATTCTCCAACGGTGCTTACCGTCTCGCAAAACAAAATGGAGACTTGCTCATGTTGCCCGTCAATGGCAAGTTCCTGAAGAAATATTATGTCTAAACGACATTCTCCAAACTCCAGATTATTGAGTTATGTACCAACCGGTACCGCTGAACTCACATTCTCCAAATTCCAGATTATTGAGTTATGTACCCTCCGGTACCGCTGATCTCACATTCACAAAATTCTAGATTATTGAGTTATGTACCCTTCGGTACCGCTGAACTCACATTCTCCAAATTCTAGATTATTGAGTTATGTACCCTCCAGTACCGCTGAACTCACATTCACAAAATTCTAGATTGTTGAGTTATGTACCCGCCGGTACCGCTGAACTCATATTCTCCAAATTCCAGATTATTGAGTTATGTACCCGCCGGTACCGCTGAACTCACATTCACATTGCTGAGTTATGTACCCTCCAGTACCGCTGAACTCACATTCTTCCTCCAAATATCCCGGATTGCTGAGTTATGTACCCGCAGGTACCTCTGAACTTACATTCCGGTCACTCTTTTAGGTAGTAAGTCATGTATAACCATGCCTCTGAACTTATTCTTCTGAAAGAGCTCCTCCCTCATGATCCACTACCCGCACTCTCAGTGCACAAAAAGGGTAACGGATCCACAAATTTCTAAAATGACCACGTCGATGTTACCTCTGAGTCGTTTCACTTCCGCCAAAACAAATCACCCATCTACATAGAACTTCCATGTCCTCATTACCTCTGAGTCGTTCTATGTACCCCTTCATGGAGCCCACTACTACCACGTCCTCACTACCTCTGAGTAGGAAGGCTCCATCGAAGAAACCTTCATGCTTGCCATATCCTCATTACCTCTGAGTAAGTATGTTGGTTCTCTCCCAACTTATTATCCGTATCCAGAACCAGGGTACGCCAAGGATAATAGGTCCACAAAAAGTCTCCTATTGGGACAACTACTACAAGCAAAGAACAAAGCAAATGTATTATGTTCAAAATCAGTTACATTCACATGACTACATATCATGAGCAAGCCAGAAAAGTTCTCTATTATTTCATTCAGATAAGAAGGAAAAATATTACATTGATGTCCGAAGGAAGCAAAACACAAACTACAGCTAAAAACAGACAGAAATATCAAGACAAAAGGCGAACATTTGTCAGAGCCCACGAATCCTAGTTGCGGGGGCGCATATACCAATCCCTCAACCATTTTGCGTATGAAGGATGTACTTGAGCAAAATCCTCGTCCGAGGTAGGAAGGTCAGAACTCCCAGTACTACCGCCGTCAGACTGGGGCTCCTCCTTTACAGCAATGGGCGCCAGCTCTCCTTTCTGTTCCTTCATTTTTGGTATTATCCCCTCCTTAACAAGCGATGACTCTTGTTTGAAAGAGGGCGACAGCTCTTCCTTCACAATGATCTCAGCCTTCGACAGGGTTTCTGCAAGAACCAAAGATAAAAAGGAAACAAAGTTAGGAGATGGTCGGAGCCTCATGCGGCCCAATCCAGACAAGCTTATGCGGTCCCGTTTAATGGGGGCTCCATATGGCTCGATTCAAGGAGACTCATGCGGCTCTATTCGAAGGGTCATCATGCGGTCCAGTGTGTGAAGCATCTAGACAACTCCCATACGGCTTGGACATGGGATATACCCCCATGAGGCTCGAACATAGGATACACATGCGGCCCATACAGCTTGAACAGTTCGGTAAAAGATGAATTAAAGGCTTGTGCATAAAGCATGCAACAGAGCCGTCTTCGTTAGGGGTTCGAAGTAGATGATCTTCCCAAGACCTTACCCTTAATGACGGGGTAAGCATCGGTATGAACCCTAGGCGCCGCAGCCGACGTGGAGGCCACTCCCTTTTCCTTCGCCGCATCCTTCGCCGCAACCTTGGAGGACTTGGGAGCCATTGTTATCTGCTGATCAGAGAAGGAAGTCAAAGATAAGAAATGTTAGGGCAAGAAGAATCAAAGACAGAGAGAGAAGAAAGAAGTAGCTTCGTCCCAAACACGCTTCTATTTATAGGCAGAGCTCATAGACCGATGCCTCGATCTGTGTGCAACGTAACCGACTCCTCGGTTATCAAAGCGATCCTCCCTCCAAAAAATGGCTCAAATCAAAGGCAATCAATGCAAAGATTTGCACACGTGGCATGAAGACGTGGCAAGGAGCCTATGCGGCCAAACAGCCCATGCGGTTCAGATGGTCAGGCGGTTGAGGAGGCCATGCGGCCAGAACATCCTATGCGGCCCGAAGAGTTTTTACATGGCCATGCTTCTTATTCAAAGTGCTTCAATTTTGAAAATTGAAAACTTTGAAGGGGGTCTTGTAGAAGCATGAAAAAGAATAAAGAAAGACCTATATGGCTCCGATAGAAGGATCCCCATGCGGCTCAGAAGTCCATGCGGCTCAGGGGTCCATGCGGCTCGAATAGATTCATACGGCTCAGAAAGAAGCCACGTGGCCTTCAACAGTTCTTCTCTACATTCGGCTGTGTTTAATGTCCTGACGGCTGCTCTGACAAATAACAGCCATGACAACTCTGACATAAGGACATAATAATGACTCTGACATGATGGCGTGATCCTAGGAAAGAGGAGAAAATCTCCTTACAGCTGGCAAAATCCACCAAGTCCCGAGGCTACTCCATGCGGCTGCCCATCTGCATGGGCTGCCTATCTGCATGCGGCTGCCCATCTGCATGCGGCTGCCTATCCCTATGCGGTTGCCCCTCTGCATGCGGCTGCCTATCCCCATGCGGCTGCCTATCCCCATGCGGCTGCAGGTTTTATGCGGCTGATAGGACCCCCCCATATGCGGCTCGGCCAGGACGGTCCAGTTGAGACACGTGGCGCTCTTCGCTACAATTGAGACACGTGACAGTCTTATCTTCCCTGGAATTATGGGTGCTAACAAATCCTAACAAAATCAGATTTGTTACGATCGTCATAATTGCCCAGATCAAATCAAATTAAGCAAATTGGACACGTGGCAGGCTATCACAAATCACGAATATTCATGGCAATCAACATTTATTGCCCACAGAGATTTGATACAATCACATTAACTGCTCAAATTCATTATATTCAAGATGAATGGCCCAGATTAATTGATCCTTACCCGCCGACTTCTGAAAGAGGCAATCATTTGCAAGCCCTAATGAGCACACCCCATTCCTATAAATAGCAAGGTGCCATTCCCTTGCAGGAAGCAGAAGAGGAGAGAAGAGCAAGGAGAGAGCAGAAAAAAGAGAGAGAGTACTACAGAGACATCCAGAGATCTAGCAACCGAAGGCGCAAGGGAGTCTCCCCACACGTCCAAGAGCATTTCTTCACCAGAGCCAAGGCTACGTCCGATCGTCCAAGGAGTAAGGCAGAGCTGCCGTCGCTTTCCCGAGCCTCTACCGTCACTCCCCCAAAAAAACTAAACAATTGTACTTAGATTGCTGTACCTAGGTTTTCGTTCCTAGGCTTTCTTTGTATGAGCGAGTTTGTATTATGAAGTAAAGTCCAGTCCTTCGATATAATAGTTCTGTTCTTTTATAATCAATGGCAAACAATGCCTTGACTGTTGTGATCTTCTCGGGATCTACCGATATGCCATCTTCAGTGATGATATGTCCAAGAAATGATAACTACTTGAGAAATAAATCACACTTGTTAAGCTTCACAAAAAGTCGCTCATTCCTCAAGGTCTGCAAAATAATTTGTAGATGCTGCTCATGCTCCTCTTGGCTTTTCGAATAAATTAAGATATCATTTATGAAGACGACTACAAATTTGTCCAAGTACTGGTGAAAGATCTTGTTCATTAAGTTCATGAAAGTCGTGGGAGCATTGGGCAGACCAAAAGGCATGACCAAGAACTCGTAGTGTCCATACCTCAATCAAAATGTCGTCTTCAGAATATCTTCCTTCCGAACCTTCAGTTGGTGATAGCCCGATCGTAAGTCGATCTTGGAGAATACTTTTGCTCTACTCAGTTGATCGAATAGATCGTCTATGCGCGGCAAAGGGTACATGTTCTTCACTGTAACTGCATTCAAAGCTTGCGCATTGTCCCATCTTTCTTAGGTACAAAAAGAACGGGTGCTCTCCATGGTGATGCACTAGCACGAATAAAGCCTTTCTCCAATAAGTCGTCAATCTGTGTCTTCATCTCTACCAATTCCTTCGGTGCTAGTCGATATACTCGAGATGAAAGCCTCGGCTCCCGGAATATGCTCAATAGGAAACTTGATGTCTCGATCAGGCGACAGTCCCGGTAAATCCTCGGAGAATACATCTTCGAACTCAAAGATGACAGGGTGCTGAGGGGTATCATGCATCATCATATGAGTCTCTAATATGGGTACATCACTACTCTCATCTTCCTTGGTGAACTCGAACACTGCCGCATTCGGTGGTCTAAAGACGATACTGCCCCTATGGCAGTCTATAAGTGAAAAATGCTAGCTTAACCAGTCTAATCTGAGAACCACGTCGAATGTCGGCATAGGGAATACAAGATGTCATGCTTTTATCTCTCTACCACATATCACTACAGGACAAAGTCTACAAACACCAATAACATGTACAACAACTCCTCCAGTGAGGATTCTAATATTCTTAGTTAAGGGTGTGAATGGAATGCTGTGTCTAGTGGCAAAACTAGTGGCTATGAATGAATGAGTGGCTCCAGTGTCAAACAATATAATGGCAGGAAATAAAGCAACTAAAACCATGCCTGCTATGACCTCTGTCTATGTCTTTGTCTCTGTATCCTCAACAGCTAGCGAGAATACATGTCTATAATTCTGTCCAGGGATTGAGCTCTAGCCCTCTCGAACTGTGCTGACTGGCTAAGGTACTGGAAGTGCTGGAGCTATCGGTCTCGGGTACTGCTGGGCATACACTAAGGATTGCTGCTCCGGACAATCCTTCACCTTGTGTTACCCTGACCCGTATCCCAAGCACGCTCCAAATTGAGTTCGACAGTCCTTCATGACATGTCCCTGCTTCCCATAATAGTTGCAGGTGGGCTTCTGATAAGTTGTGGGCCTCTATTGGAACTGTCATGTGGGCCTCCTGATAGGTCTACCCTGAGTAGCTCGAGCGGGTGTAACTGCTCATGTATGATGTCTCGAGGTCTGTTGTTGCTCCTTGCGAAGAATCTCCTGAGCATGAGCTTCTTTCAAGACAGCTGAATGGGAGACTCAAGACTGTGTAGTTGTATATGACCTGAGCTCTGGTGCTAGCCCCTGATGGAATCTTCCTGCCTTCTCTAACTCTATCGCGATCAATCCTACACAAAATCTACTCAAGCGATTGAACTCTAAGTCATAATTATCAACGGTCATATTCCCTTGCTTCAGGTGAAGAAACTGGTCGTATAGACCGTCTCGAACATGAATAAGGAAGAATCTCTCATTAAATGAATCATAGAACTGCTTCCAGGTGATTCCAGCGCCTATCGCCTCTCTTCTACCTTCCACCAGTGGTGAGCATTATCTTCTAATAGTAGGTCCACTGCTGTCATCCAATCTCGAGCTGGCAACTGGGATGCCTTCAGTAGCTTCTCTGTACTAATAAGCCATTGTGACACCTCTAGTGGCTTCTCCGTTCCTCTGAAGGCCTTGGGGTTCATGTCTATGAAGTTCTTGATAGAGCCTTCATAAGGATGCAGAGCCGGTACTGGTGCTGGTACCGGTGCCCGAGGTGGAGGTGGAGGTCTAGCCAATGATGCCATCATAGTCTGTCTTATCAACTCAGTCTGCTGCCACTAAGCCTGCATCATGGCATACATAAACTAGGAAGTAGGGCTCCCAACTGTCAGTGGTAGAGGCATCTGAGGTCCCGACTGTGGTAGAAACTACTGAGGGAATGGTGGTGGTGGAGGCAGTGGTACATCTCTCCCGGTGGCACGGTAGTGGTCTGTCCAGCCTGGCTGACAAGCGGTGCTGCGATCTCTGGGTGTACCATCGTCGGAGTCCTAGTAGGCTGTGACTGTCCTGGATGGTATGGTGTAAACGGAGTAATCGGAGGATTCTGTCCCACTGGGGTAGCCTCTTCACCATATGTGAGGGCCAAGGTAGAAGAGCGTCTGCTTCTTAGATTCATACTGTTGGCACGAAGAAAGTAGGATGTTATTAGGAAAGGTTAGATATGAGGTAATTCAAGTAGCCAAGGAAATTTTGAAAAGATTGGAAGTCAAATGAGGTAGTAGTTCTCGATGAGATACTATTTCTATTCCTATATACAGGCTTGTTGAGCACAATCATGTAACCTCCACTACATTAACATAAAACCCCCAGTCCCAAAATACTTAGGACCAAGTACGTAGACATACCAGCCGCACATATACGAAGAATACTCCAATATATATAATCCTCGTATACATACATAAGCTGTAAATATAAAATAATTACAGGCCAGAATATAATCATCTAATCTCATCACAGCTCAACACAGAAGATAATAGAGTCCAAATAATAAATAAGTGTATCAAAGAGATAGCCGGGTAGACATACCCACTCCAAACATCTATGAAAAATAGTCTCAATGATCGAAGTCCAACCTCCGCCAAATAGAAAGAAAAGAGATATAAAAATGTCCACTAAATGTCTCAATTAATAAATAAACTAGGAATCAGCAGGAGATGCCTCATCATCGATGTATGAAGGAACCAGTGCCGCACCGTACTCCTACGGGAAATCGTTTAACCCTGTAGAGATAACCAGGTCCTCAGAGGGACGTAACAAGATACAAGAAAACACCATGCCATATAAACTGTGATATATAATATAGAGTAAAAGGGGATGCGTGCAATAGGATGCCTACCAGTTCTATAGTGATAATGTAGTTAAGAACAAACCTTCAACTCATGGGCACTCTGTTTGCAGGAAACTCGGATATGGTCCTACCAGGATACCAGGGGCCTCAAAGCATAACATTTATCTAATGTCAGAGGCCAGCAGGATCAGGAACAAAAAAATGCATACGTGGCCCATACGTTAAGGAACTGTCCTCTCCATCCAATGCCTAATAGGGTCACATCCATGTCCTATAGGAACCTCTAGTAACTGCCAAGTCCACTAGCATGCAATTCTATTGGCAGTTACTCAAAATCGTCGTACGTCTCATACGTATCGGTGGCCAGCCGACCACACTAGTACGTACCCTATATGTGACTCACAACTTGTGATAATCATGTGTCAAAGCCGTATGAGATATACCGATATCTCATCATCAATAGGTGGTCACTAGACTAAGTCAATGCAAGAGAATTAAACAAAAAGCAATAAAACGACCGATAGAGTCGCTTGCACCTAAGTGTAACTTGGACGCACAGTGATATAATACTAATAGCAGATAAATAATGCTAAATATAAATAACTGAAAATAAGAATAAGTAAAACACAGAGAAGGTGGCAAGGTATCTTGTCTGGCGGTACGGAAATGGCAATCCAACAATCAAGTACGTCAGCAATGAATCTCAAAATCCACGAACGGCTTCGGATGCTGAAACAAACATCAAGAACGCTCCCGATGTAAATGATATATCTATGAAACTCTTGTTCAAAAGTCCAATTCTGGAATAGGAGCAAAATCATAATTTTGGGTCAAAATGATGTCCGTCGTTGGACCTATTTTGCACCGAAATATACGCCGATCTCAGGAGTCGGATAACCATCGGTTCCAACTTTGCAGCTGGGGCGGGGGAACCGGGCACCTCTTTATGTAAAGTTGCGACAAGGGGTGCAATTTTGCCCCGTTTATGGGCCTGGAGATAGATTTTCCAATGTTTTTCTAACCCAGTTATGACCTCCAGTTCGTCAACTATGTGATTCTTGGATTCTTCCTACAGACAAGCCTCCGAAGAGTAATATGACTCGACCCCTTTTGAAGGGATCGATGTCGGCAAATTCCGTCTTCATGAAGCCATGCTTACTGACATACTTGAAGCACTGGTGGAGTATGGATGGCACGATCATGTTGTCATGTAACCATGGACGCTCTAAGAGGATATTATAGGATGTATCTGCATCTATGATGTAGCAGGTAACCTCCATCTTCAGGTCGCCGATCTGACATTTCAAACAGATTTTTCCTAGGGATAGCTCCTTCCCGAGTTGAAACTACTAATGGCAGTGTTAGTCGCCACTAGCCGGTGCATAGGGATGCCGAGAACCTGGAGTAAGCTTTTCAGGATGATGCTTATCGATGAGCCAGGATCGATATGCATCTGATCCAGCTTGATATCACCTATGTATCCAGTGTAGTACAAAGGGTGATCAAGCAAGTTAGTCTTGATTAACATATCCTGTGGGGTAAATACGATGTTGGGCATTGCATCTGCACAGTTGCTTTCCTGGGGATCCGTCGACGAGTCTTAATCAGGGCTAGGTAAGCGTCATCATTTTGAAGCGCTTCGCTCAATACGACACGAAGGTCCTTGGAGAGCCTTAGGAGCTCGTATAATGACAATTTTACCGATATGTTAGCCAGTTGTGCTAATATATCAAAGTTGTAAGGTCTCTCCAGTCCCTGAGGTGCATCCTTACGGAGTGGTCTATCGAAACGGGTTTCCTTCGGTTTGGACCTGTCCGCCGACGGAGGCTGAGATGGCCCCGGAACATAAGTGGCAGGCATCGCTGTCGGTTGAGGGTCTTCGACTGAATTACCCAGAGTGGGCTGGACTTGTGCCCCAGACCGAGTAACAACGACCGCCGCCTCCTCAGCTTTGGCTGAAAATGTATGGCAGGATCTGGACTTCCTTTCATTCTTCTTGTTGGATGGAGATGATACCGCCTGGGACACTTCGGACACTAAGTCTGGGTGCACCGATATGTCCTCTTCTCGTTACATGGTAAGCGGTACCAAGCCAGTTTTCTGGTCCCGGACGGAGGGAAGATTAGTAACTGTAGAAGCATGGAAAATATTGCTTTTAGTCCCACATCGGAAAGAAGAAGAAGAAATGGCTCACTCCATTCTATAAATAGAGCCCCCTTACCTCCTTTGAAAAGGGCACCAACTTCTCTTCCCTCCTTCCAAACTTGGACTCTTCCTATTACGCACCTTCGCGTGCTAAGTAGAAGAAGTCTAGGGCAGCGTGGGCTCATCGGGCTCAGTCAGCTGTCCCAACCTCTGACCATCAAGAGCGTCCCGCTAAGCGGGCCTGTGATGGAAAGTTGTACAGAGCCGACTGTGTCCAGCCCCCGGCGGCAAACGGACAGAGTGGTTCTCAAGAGTCTCCCAACAAAGATCGAGGGCAAGTGTTTCTATTAGCCCCCACATCAGGGAGCAAACATGATACCTACGCACTCGTGTGTTCGGGATACCCGGGCCCATAAAGCGAGTGCACGGGCAGATCGAGACATTCCTCATGCGAGTCATGAGACGTCCTTCATGCGGCTCGGTCATGAGACATTCCTCATGCGGCTCGGTCATGAGATGTCCTTCATGCGGCTCGGTCATGAGACATTCCTCATGCGGCTCGGTCATGAGACGTCCTTCATGTGGCTCAGTCATGAGACATTCTTCATGCGGTACAGAACCCAAGAAGCTTCATGCGGCTCAAAATCAGACGAGCTTCATGCGGCTCAAGAGTATCATGCGGCTCAAAAGTCACCAACATGGACATGCGGCTCAAACACATAGGCAACTCGAGTAAACTCCATGCGGCCCACACAGAGAGGCCACGTGGCCTTCAAAGCAGCTGTGCCCAACGTATTAAACACAATTAATGCTCTGACGGCTGACAGCTGATAGGTGACAGCCCTGACGTAAAGTAGTCATAATGGTTGACACAAAAGCACTATCTTCCTAGGGAATTGGAGAAAATCTTCACAGCTTCGAGGCAAGCTTATACGGCCAGTCTAGACGAGTTCATGCGGCCTGTGCAGAGAAACCTATGTAGTTCGATCATGAAGGTCCCCCATGCGGCTCGGTCATGAAAGAAACCCATGCGGCTCGGCCACTAAGACTCTCATATAGCTCGGCCATGAAGACCCCCATGCGGCTCGGTCATGAACATATTCATGCGGCTCGGTCATGATGACCTTCATGCGGTTCGAGTATAGAGACTATTCATGCGGCTCGGTCATGAAAGCTTCCATGTGGCTCGGTCATGACGACCTTCATGCGGCCCGAATATGAACGCTCCTTATGCGGCTCGACCATGATGACAGAACACGTGTCCTAAAGATAATCAAATTTTGGGTTAGATCCCAATGATTTGGGACACGTGGCAAGAGAATGAATTAAATTGATTCATTCAGATTTGCGGATATCAGCAAATCATCATGATGGGGATTTATTGCAATCAATATTAATGACTGATATGATTTGGCATAATCCTCATTAATGGCCCATATCCTTCACGCTCAAGATTAATGGCCCAAATTAATCACTTATCAGGCCGTCGCCACTTTTAGAATGGGCAGTCATTGCAAACCCTAATGATGCTCCCCACTATTATAAATAGCAGGGTATCATTCACTTGCGAAGAGATACATACGGAGAGAGAGACACTCCCCCAATAATCAGTAAGAGAAATCCACAGAGATCAATCCAGAGAGAGAGAAGCCAGAAGAGCAATACGAGGAGAGCAAGAAGAGCATTTCTTCGTCAACGCCAAGCATCTCATCGTAGGAGCCAAGGTTACGTCCGATCGTCCAAGGAGTAAGGCAGGGCTGCCGTCGCCTTTCCGAGCCTCTATCGTCACCCCCCAGAATCAAAAATAAACAATTGTACTTAGATTGTTGTACCTAGGTTTTCGTCCCTAGGCTTTCTTTGTACAAGCGAGTTTGTAACGTGAAGTAAAAGTCTAGTCCTCCCATAAAACTGTTCTGCTCTTTTATATTTTATGGCAAACACGATGGCGACTCTGCTGGGGACAAACTTCTCTACGGCTGAGGAGTTGGTGACGCAATCGGATGCAGCCAAGCTTGGCTCCACGCAACAGAAGATGGTCGCCCGGTTCGACCAACAGGCATTCGAAGAAATGCTCTCCGACAAGAGTGCTGGTCCGATCCAGAAGCGAGCCCGCACAAAGAAGGCCCGCAAGGAGTGGAGACCCCGATCCTTCGTTCCTACTGAAGCTCTTACAGAGATACCATCTGTCGCTCAAAACGGCGGAGAAGACTCTCCTGTGGCCCCACTTCGGATCATAGACGACTCTGCTGTCCCCAAGTCCGACAGAAGAAAATATTATAATGCTGGACTTGCAGGGGCAAAGAGGAACTCTATGCAATCCGAGCCGCATAAGGGTTCTAGCCTCATGGAGAAAGCCTATGCGGTTACATCCGCCAACCGCAGGAAAAAACTCACGCGGCCACATCTGTCAGCCGCATAGCTTATGCGGCTACAGTTGCCAACCGCATGGATGAAACTTATGCGGTTACTGAAGTCAATCGCTTGCAGAAAACCCATACGGCCATAATTGCCAACCGCATGCGGCCAGCCTGCACGGTCGTGACTCCTAGTCGCACAAGAACAACTCATCCGACAGCTAAAGACAGCCGCATGCAGACAGCCTGTACGGCTTCTAATCCTAGCCGTATAGCGTCTGTTCTACGCTTCTCTCGATCAGTCTTCGACCGTCTCTCATGCGATCCTGACCCTGATGGTTCTCTGGATGATAAGCCAGACTCTGTGGTATCCAACTTGGACTCTTCCTATTACGCACCCATAAGTGCTAAAAGGAAGAAGTCTAGGGCAGCGCGGGCTCACCAAGCCCAGTCAGCTGCCCCAACCTCTGACTATCGGAGCGTCCCGCTCATTATCACGCGGGCCTCTAATAGAAAGTTGTATATGGCTATTCGTACCATGCCCCCTACGGCCAATGGACGGGATAGCCATCAAGCATCTTCCAGTAACGAGCGAAGGCAAGTATACGAGCTACCTTCGAATCAGGGAGCAGGCGTGAGGCCTACACACTCGCGTGCCCGAAATTCCCGAGCCAGTAAAGCAAGTGACTTGCGTGAGACCATCCTCCACAAACGCAAGAAAAGAGAAGATGCATCACGGTGCAAACAGTCCTCCCACGGACGTTACGGCACCCAAGACATCGTCAACTGCTGCTGCAAGATGTAAGAAGACCGGCAGTCTGCCTTTCAAAGACTGTAACAGCCATCTTCAGAAGACGAGGTACTACCTGTCGTCTCCTACAACTCTACTCGAAAAGTCCCCGCTGATGGAAGGGGGAAGAAGACGAATGTTTCCAGCCCGAAAATCTCAACTACTGCGACTAAAAGACTGTCGTCTAAACGGGTTCCCACCACCGAAGTTTTCCAAGGTACCCGCTCTAAGACGAAATCTGCTACAGTGGGGGATTCGTCGTCCATAACGTAGGGGGTTGCTGGGGCTGGGGGTAGCACCCCTCGAGCCTCCACAGTAACCCAATGTTCCAAGAAAACGAGCTGGAAGAAACAACTCTTCCATCGAATGCAGCAAACCTCGATGTCCCCGACGACATCTACAACTCCCAAGATGAGGCAAACTCAGAGATTGGGGTACTATTCCTTCTAAGTCTGAATCAGAAGGGAACATACCCACATACCCCGATGATTTCTCGTTACAAGGATACGATTCGGAGGGCACTTCCTCCACCGCTCCGTCTGTCTCTCCTCATGAGAAGACGGTATTCATGATAGACAACAACCAAGGTGGTTCCAGTGATCGCCAGCGCATCGACAGTCTCGAAGCCATATTGCTTGCTTTGGTCAAGTCTGTAGACGAGATCAAAGCGGCCCTTCCAACTCTGTAAGGAGGGATGCCTGGCCAAACAAGCGCGGGTCCCGCGGTCAATGTGGACTCAAATTCGGCGACGCCAAACCCGGGCAACAATCCCCCGGAAACAACAGCCCCCACCGTCTTGGACGAAGCACGCGAAGCGAGAAGAGAAGTCCAGGAGCTCCGAGCCATGTTCTACGCTCGGGAAAACTCTCAAGACCTCAGAATACGGCAACCATACCCTGCTGCATGGAGGGATGTTCCATTCCCACCAAGATATAAGCCGTTCAATATCAATCCTTATGATGGCAAGACCTCAGCAAGTCGGTACATCACTTACTTTGAGGTCACCACCGACCATCTGCCCCATGACGATGCCATTCTCATACGATTATTCATCGGGGCGTTGGAAGGAGTCGCCTTTGACTGGTATCGCAACCTTCCAGACAACTGCATCCACTCCTTCGTCGGCTTCAAGGGCATGTTATTGGAGAGATTCTACGAAGTAGGGGCAGGACATCACCATGTCCACCCTCACGGACGTCGTCCAAGGGGAGAAAGAGCTGACAAGGAACTACATCGAGCGGTTCCGCCAAACCGTAATGAAACTGCCATCTAAAAACCCAGATTCCTCCTTGATTGAAATTTGCCAAAAGAGACTACTTCCAACAATCAGTCTCTGGATGGGCGAAAGTCAATTCAAAGACTGGAAGACGTTTATCATCAGTGCCACGAGCGCCGAAGAACGACTGAAGAAGGCTCGCCAGCTGGGATTGCACATCTCGGACGGAGAGAACAAGGGCAAGCATCCTAACACCAATAATGATAATGGGGGTAGTCCCTCCAACAATCGGGACGGCAGGGGCAAGCAGGCTATGGTGGCCGACACGGCACAGAAACCTGAGCCAAAACGGCAGACAAACAATGGCCACAGATCACGTACTCCTTCGAAGACGGTCACGTCAAGCCCATCTTGGACATGCTCATACAAGGAGACAGAATCCAGCTTCCTCCACCAAGACGGGAACCACGGCCGACAGAGATGGTGAATCCAAAGTACTGCCATTATCATCGCTATGTCCATTATGCTACACACGATTGCTACCAGCTGAAACGGTACATCCAAAACCTCATCGATTCGAACGCTCTGGCCATCGATTTCGAAGAGGTAACCGTGGCAGCCAATATGGTGTCGGTACAATTCGGCAGCTTCCCTCCAACAGAAACTCAAGACGGGGTGGTCCCCATCCCTCTGGCGACAATGAAGATTACTAATCTTCCACCTCTCCGAGATCAGGCTGTTGGTTTAGTGCCCCTCACGACATCACGAGGGGAGGTCATATGGATCCATCCAGACTTGGTATCGGAAGTGACTAGACCCACATCGTCTTCTATCTGCAAGAAAAAGAATGGAAAAATCAGATCCTGTCGCACAATCTCGGCAGACATCGAGGAAGCTACAGCCGTCGTGTAAGACCCAGTTTTCTGAAATTGGGGTATTTTTGAAAATTTATTATTTTTATTATTTATTAATAGTGTTTTAGTCATGATATGATTTTGGTAATTTTTAGTTAGATTAAAACTATTTTCTAAGTCATGGCTTATGACTTTGTGATTTACTAATGAAACCCTAGTGTAACCTTAGAGTTACTTGTCCTAGAGACTAACCATGATCATGTGAGCCTAGTCATAAGTTTAGAACATCAAAAATTATGGTTTTAGCCTAAGGGGTATTTTGGTAAATTTCTAGGAATTAAGTAGGATTAGGAAGATTTTACTATTCATGGACTTTTGATTAGTGACTTGATAATCCCTAACCTAGTTTACCCTAACCTAGAGATTAGTCACTAACCTAGGAGGCTAATGTTAGATGTTAACCTATGTGTAAATATCTAGGTTTGATAATATCTAGATATTTTACTTTTAGATATTTTAGAAACCTAAAATATCTATCCCCTTAGTCAAATACTTAGGAGCTAAGTTTTGCTAGGTAGATAAGCCCTAAATATCTACCCCCTACCCCCCCTTGGTAGCCCACACTTCTATATAACCCCTTTGTATTAATTCATGAATAATTTACATAAATTTAAACCTAGAAAAATCCCATTTCTACAAACCTTGATAACTTGATCAATTTTGATCTAAATCACCTCTAGTTTCTTGCATTGGACTCCCCTACACTAGAGGGTACTAGTTAGGGCCTGCTATCGAGGATTTGTGGAGCTTTGGACATTGGGAGTTGAAGGGGGTTTTCATTCAAAAAGGCCTAATATTAAGGATTTTGCACTCATAGGTAAATACCTATAAACCTAGCTAATATTGTGATTTCTCTTCATAAATGCATGCATATAGGTATACCCTAACTGTAGGCTAAGTTTGGTGAGATTTAGACTTGGTTTGGTGTCCGTATCGGACACGTATCAATGGTTTTATATAGGTGTTTGGTGAAATGCCACATAGGACTTTTTATTCAAAATTTTCCAAACAAAATATATTTTCTGGTAGCCCTAGACATGTAGGACACATACCAACTTGACTGAGCACAAAATCTTATCGTGTCCGTGTCCAAATTGGACACGAACATACTGCTTAAAACACACTGTGATACTGCAAAAACCCCACTGTTAGACACTTACTGTCGTGTCCACACGTGTCGTGGACACGATACAGGAACTTGGACACATGCTCTGACACCCCACCTATCCTAGGACACGACCACGATACCATAGGTTGCACACACGTGGCCCTAGACTGGTCGACACGCGTGCACGATGCAGCACGACAGTGGGCGCGGCTCCCTTGCTGCTGCACATCTCGTGCTCGCTGCACGTGACACGTGGACACGTGCCACTTGGCACGAGGGTAGGGGCACCCTCTGACAACCTACCCATGAAGTTTCATGCACCCACGTGTCGAGTCGGACACGCACGAGCGCGCGCACGGGGAATGCACTGTGCGCGCGGCTGTCGAATTTGGGCACTGATACGCGTGTCCCATGTCTCGCACACGCGACGTGGACACGTGTCAGGGTGTCCTAACCCTAGCCCTATACTAGGTCGACACTGGGACACAACCACGTGGGTTGTGTTGTGTCGTGTCGTGCACACGAACGACATGAACTCGTGCACGACACTGTTATTCGTGCGCGTGTCAGGAGTTTACCCGATTGAATGTTTTGCGTGTTTGGACACGCGAAATGGTGTCGTGGTGTCGTATTAGTGACTTGGGACACTAGAGTATCTATGGGGTGTCAGTTACCAACCCTTGGTTGCGAGCCATAGCTCGGTTTAGTGCACGAAAATCAAATTACCCATTTTCGAGCAACAGTGCACAGTTCACAGTTTTGGGTTTTTTCCAGTTTTTGCAAAATCGAATTTCAAATCGATTTTGTTTGAGTTTAATACTTTGGACTAGTGTATTTTAGTGTGTATATGTGTAGTATATATGTATGTGTGAGTGTGGGTCAAATTTGGGTAAAAATGGTGGTATGTGTGTGTAGTTGTATATATATACATATGTTTGTATATATGTATCCTGTGTGTGTGTGTTTGGGCCAGGTTTGGTTCCAGAATTTCTGGAAACCATGACCCTCCACTTGTCCTGACCTGTCCAGACCTCATCCCCTCTCTCTCACTGTCTCACTCTCTCTCTCATTCAGTCTCTCTCTCTTTCCCTTTGTCTCTCTCTATATATATAGTATATATATGAGTTTATATATATAGGTATATATAGATATATTGATATATGTATATTTGTATTAGTTTTCCTATAGCGATGTTATATAAATATGTGTATGTGAGTTGTATAGTATATAGAAATCCTATTTGGGTATGGGTATATACATATTGACCCCTATATATAGGTATAATGTATAGACCCTATTATAGGTGTAAACCTATGAACCCTATAGCCTTGACCTAGGAATACTAACCTATGGGCTATGATACTAGCCTATGGCCATTAGGCCTAACCCTAATTGACTAGTAAACCAAGACTTAGCTAGTTTGACCCCAATTTGACTAAGTGTTGACAAAGGTCAACCTTAGGTCAAATTTGAACTAGCTTAACCTAGTTTTGACTTAAACTAACCTAGAATGACTAGTTTGACTAACCCTAACTAGTTTAACATTGTTTGACCTAACTTGGACTAGTTTGACCAGTTTGACTTTTAGTGTTGACCAAGGTTGACCAAAGTCAACTATAGGTCAAACCTTGACCTAATTGACCTAGAAAGGATTTAGATGAACTCTAAATGACTTGGTGACTAAGGTTTGACTAAACCCTAGACTGTAAACTAGTTGGTTAGGGTTTTGACCTATATAAGGGTATTATTGTAACTTGAGTTATATGGGTAGTCCCATGTAGATGAAGATATGTATGGGGTTAAGTGAGATAATAGGAGTTGAGTCTTGATTTGAGTTGGAGAATAGGATTAGCTTGATTATAGGATTAGGGTTGGTATTGTACTATATGTATTTATGTGTGGTATACTTTGTATAGGTAATTGTAGTATAGTATCTTAGGTATCCTAAGACAGGTTAGCCTATGTTTGGTTTTGAGTTAGCCTTATAGAGTTTGACTGGATGTTGACCATTAGTCAAGATTAACCTAATTACCTGACTGACTAGTCTTTGTTTGACCAATACCTTAGTTGGCCTAAGTTTGACTTAGACTTGACCTAGATTGATCATGTTGACTAGTATTTGACTAGTTTGATTAGAGTGTTGACCAGGAGTTGACTTTAACCTAGATTAGACTTGTTTAACCTTGTTTGACCTTGTATGACTTAGTTTAACTTCTTGTAACCTAGTATGACTTAATTTGACTTAGTTTGACTGCAGTGTTGACCTAGTTTGACTTTGACCTAGATTGGCTTAGAATTCATATAGATTGCATCGTAGATTTTATTTACCTTCATTTTGGACATGTCATAACTGTATTGCTCTATTTTAGGACATTGTGACCCTGGTACAGACATCTGATATTACACTACTCTTTCCAGAGTAACAGGCGAGTACATTCTCTGATAATTCTCTCATTTATTTGTCGATTACTGTATTTCAGTTCTAGTTAGTTCTATATGATTCTCTGTATCAACACGTATGGATATTTCTGGATTCATGTATGCGACACATACCTTACTTACTGATCTCTATTACTGGAATCACTGGAATCATTCCGGAATCATTTCTGGAATCATCATTTGGCCGGACTCATCTCAATTTTTGTGTCTTGTACTGGATTCACTTGCTGGGCGGAGAAATATTGAGTAAGACATGTAGACATACCCCAAATCCGGAATCTCCTACTGGAATCTACCGGAAGCATAGCTATCTCTTGCCCGATCAGTGAGAGATGTGCCTGATACCTACAGCCGTTTGCATGTCGACCTCGATATTTTAAAACACACTGTTAGATCATAGTTGGACTCACCCTGGTTTCATTGATCACTGTTGGACTCATCTTGTACTGGAAATTATCTGGTATCAGATTATATGGACTGGACTCACACTGGGATTATTTTAGACTTATATCGTACTGTCTGGACTCGTACATATTATTCTAGTTCAGTTAGCTTTTATTACAGTCTTCATTGCCATGATTCTTCTCTTGTTTTAGTTACCTTTCTTTTCTTGTATCTTACTGTCCCTCTATGCCATCATTACCTGTATAGAACTGCCATGTTCATCAATAAAACTGTCTATAACTGCTTTATAGTTCTTCGTCATTTACTTGGGTTTTTTCTTGATGAGTTGTGCTCGTTCCCGTCCTGATTGGACCTGTTGAAAATATTACAGATGATAATCCTGTGGACACCTGCCCTACTTTCCATGGACCTGGCGAGGGATTAGCTACCTTCGGTTCCGACTCTCAGGAGTGATTCAGGAGATTAGCTAGTAGACTACTTTAGCTTTCATGTTTTGGCTTGTTGTATTAAAGTTAAGATATTGAGTCTGTATTAAGTTGGTTTGAGATATTGGATAATTATTTAGCAGTTAGTTGTTGTTGTCTTTAATTCCTTAGGTATAACTTCTGTGTTATCTTTTCGTGCTTAGACAGTGTTTGAGTAGATCATACCTTTTACTTGCCCTCCATTCGGAGCTGATATTTGGACAAGTACTTTTTATATACACTGCATGAGTTTAGTTAGCAACCTAGTACAGCTTACTACCGCCGACACTGCGGCGTAGGCTGGACGTACCCACTTCTCGTGCCCCTATACTGGGTGCGGGTCGTGACACGTTTTTAGTGGTGGCCCATGCAGGTCGAGAGTCGCATTTGTGTGATTTCGTAGTAGTACGACGACTTAGTTGTACTGCTACGAGCCTGCGATAGAATATAGGAATTAAGGTATTAGGATGAGAGTATACCCAATCACTGTTAGGATTTCATGAGAGATTCCGGGACGACCCTTGAGAATCTTATTTTGAACTTCGATATTGAAAACCCTTTTCCTCTTGTTTTAATTCACCCTCACTCCTTGATGTTTAAGGGATCTTGGACTATTTAACCTTATTCATCATTACCTCCCTTATATTTTGACCTTCTTTACTGCTAATTTAGTCTTAGTTTTGCAAGCTTATATTTTTATCGAGCTTGATCAGGACATATTTTATTGGGGGCTAGTACCCACTAACATATTGTCTAATCAGGGCCGGTGCATGATGGTCTGATCAACCTATTGCACTTTGGTTCGCTTTCATATATTATTCTACATGGATGGAGCCACTTGCAGGTTCTGTTCTTTCAAATCCATTCCCATCTTGTTTCATTATATCTGTCTTGAAATCCAATTCCATATGCTCCTACATATTTCTTATTTTTGACGAATTTGACCTGATAGTTCTTTTGATTTTATCTCTTACTTAGGAGTAGGAGTAGGAGTAGTAGGAGTAGCTCTAATTGTTAATATAATCCTTTAGGAATGAATTAATGTATGTGCTATACCTTTGACTTAGAAGAGTAGCTCTAACCATAGAATGGTAAACCTCTTAACCCTATTGATTCATTGTTTTCTTACCTACCTAGTCTAATACCCATAGTCACAGACTATCCCATTTAACCTATCCTTGTACTACTATTGCATCACAACTTCTGGTTTAAATTTAGGCCATTGACCATTCCCACTCTAATTATGATCATCGTAGGCACATTACCATGACTTTTAAATTAGGAGCACAAGACTAGTTGTTTTCTCAAAACCAATTTCACAGGCATGACCTAGACTTGACAACCTACACCCACGACCTTAGTATCCCACTAAGGCACACCATTTTATACTTCAATTGCTTAGTACGACTTTTCTGACACAAGACTTCATCCTAAATTACCCCATAGAGTTACTTTTGATTCCAATTTAAATTGAGGACACCCTTGACCTAAACCTGCCAGTCCAATTTATTAGACATGACCCAGTATAGGTCTACTACCCATATTTTACTTGTTGACCTTGTATGCTGCTAAGTAGTAACTCTGACTTTGATTGTTGAGGGTTTGACCCAGGAGGAGTACGACTATCTTAATTTCGAGGACGAAATTTCTCTAAGGAGGGTAGACTTGTAAGACCCAGTTTTCTGAAATTGGGGTATTTTTGAAAATTTATTATTTTTATTATTTATTAATGGTGTTTTAGTCATGATATGATTTTGGTGATTTTTAGTTAGATTAAAACCATTTTCTAAGTCATGGCTTATGACTTTGTGATTTACTAATGAAACCCTAGTGTAACCTTAGAGTTACTTGTCCTAGAGACTAACCATGATCATGTGAGCCTAGTCATAAGTTTAGAACATCAAAAATTGTGGTTTTAGCCTAAGGGATATTTTGGTAAATTTCTAGGAATTAAGTAGGATTAGGAAGATTTTACTATTCATGGACTTTTGATTAGTGACTTGATAATCCCTAACCTAGTTTACCCTAACCTAGAGATTAGTCACTAACCTAGGAGGATAATGTTAGATGTTAACCTATGTGTAAATATCTAGGTTTGATAATATCTAGATATTTTACTTTTAGATATTTTAGAAACCTAAAATATCTATCCCCTTAGTCAAATACTTAGGAGCTAAGTTTTGCTAGGTAGATAAGTCCTAAATATCTACCCCCTACCCCCCTTGGCAGCCCACACTTCTATATAACCCCTTTGTATTAATTCATGAATAATTTACATGAATTTAAACCTAGAAAAATCCCATTTCTACAAACTTTGATAACTTGATCAATTTTGATCTAAATCACCTCTAGTTTCTTGCATTGGACTCCCCTACACTAGAGGGTACTAGTTAGGGCCTGCTATCGAGGATTTGTGGAGCTTTGGACATTGGGAGTTGAAGGGGGTTTTCATTCAAAAAGGCCTAATATTGAGGATTTTGCACTCATAGGTAAATACCTATAAACCTAGCTAATATTGTGATTTCTCTTCATAAATGCATGCATATAGGTATACCCTAACTGTAGGCTAAGTTTGGTGAGATTTAGACTTGGTTTGGTGTCCGTATCGGACACGTATCAATGGTTTTATATAGGTGTTTGGTGAAATGCCACATAGGACTTTTTATTCAAAATTTTCCAAACAAAATATATTTTCTGGTAGCCCTAGACATGTAGGACACATACCAACTTGACTGAGCACAAAATCTTATCGTGTCCGTGTCCAAATTGGACACGAACACACTGCTTAAAACATACTGTGATACTGCAAAAACCCCACTGTTAGACACTTACTGTCGTGTCCACACGTGTCGTGGACACGATACAGGAACTTGGACACATGCCCTGACACCCCACCTATCCTAGGACACGACCACGATACCATAGGTTGCACACACGTGGCCCTAGACTGGTCGACACGCGTGCACGATACAGCACGACAGTGCGTGCGGCTCCCCTGCTGCTGCACATCTCGTGCTCGCTGCACGTGACACGTGGACACGTGCCACTTGGCACGAGGCTAGGGGCACCCTCTGACAACCTACCCATGAAGTTTCATGCGCCCACGTGTCGAGTCGGACACGCACGAGCGCGCGCACGGGGAATGCACTGTGCGCACGGCTGTCGAATTTGGGCACTGATACGCGTGTCCCGTGTCTCGCACACGCGACGTGGACACGTATCAGGGTGTCCTAACCCTAGCCCTACACTAGGTTGACACTAGGACACAACCACGTGGGTTGTGTTGTGTCGTGTCGTGCACACGAACGACATGAACTCGTGCACGACACTGTTATTCGTGCGCGTGTCAGGAGTTTACCCCATTAAATGTTTTGCGTGTTTGGACACGCGAAACGGTGTCGTGGTGTCGTGTCAGTGACTTGGGACACTAGAGTATCTATGGGGTGTCAGTTACCAACCCTTGGTTGTGAGCCATAGCTCGGTTTAGTACACGAAAATCAAATTACCCATTTTCGAGCAACAGTGCACAGTTCACAGTTTTGGGTTTTTTCCAGTTTTTGCAAAATCGAATTTCAAATCGATTTTGTTTGAGTTTAATACTTTGGACTAGTGTATTTTAGTGTGTATATGTGTAGTATATGTATGTGTGAGTGTGGGTCAAATTTGGGGAGAAATGGTGGTGTGTGTGTGTAGTTGTATATATATACATATGTATGTATATATGTATCCTGTGTGTGTGTGTTTGGGCCAGGTTTGGTTCCAGAATTTTTGGAAACCATGACCCTCCCCCTGTCCTGACCTGTCCAGACCTCATCCCCTCTCTCTCACTGTCTCACTCTCCCTCTCATTCAGTCTCTCTCTCTTTCCCTTTGTCTCTCTATATATATATAGTATATATATGAGTTTATATATATATTGGTATATATATATATATATATTGATATATGTATATTTGTATTAGTTTTCCTATAGTGATGTTATATAAATATGTGTATGTGAGGTGTATAGTATATAGAAATCCTATTTGGGTATGGGTATATACATATTGACCCCTATATATAGGTATAATGTATAGACCCTATTATAGGTGTAAACCTATGAACCCTATAGCCTTGACCTAGGAATACTAACCTATGGGCTATGATACTAGCCTATGGCCATTAGGCCTAACCCTAATTGACTAGTAAACGAAGACTTAGCTAGTTTGACCCCAATTTGACTAAGTGTTGACCAAGGTCAACCTTAGGTCAAATTTGAACTAGCTTAACCTAGTTTTGACTTAAACTAACCTAGAATGACTAGTTTGACTAACCCTAACTAGTTTAACATTGTTTGACCTAACTTGGACTAGTTTGACCAGTTTGACTTTTAGTGTTGACCAAGGTTGACCAAAGTCAACTATAGGTCAAACCTTGACCTAATTGACCTAGAAAGGATTTAGATGAACTCTAAATGACTTGGTGACTAAGGTTTGACTAAACCCTAGACTGTAAACTAGTTGGTTAGGGTTTTGACCTATATAAGGGTATTATTGTAACTTGAGTTATATGGGTAGTCCCATGTAGATGAAGATATGTATGGGGTTAAGTGAGATAATAGGAGTTGAGTCTTGATTTGAGTTGGAGAATAGGATTAGCTTGATTATAGGATTAGGGTTGGTATTGTACTATATGTATTTATGTGTGGTATACTTTGTATAGGTAATTGTAGTATAGTATCTTAGGTATCCTAAGACAGGTTAGCCTATGTTTGGTTTTGAGTTAGCCTTATAGAGTTTGACTGGATGTTGACCATTAGTCAAGATTAACCTAATTACCTGACTGACTAGTCTTTGTTTGACCAATACCTTAGTTGGCCTAAGTTTGACTTAGACTTGACCCAGATTGATCATGTTGACTAGTATTTGACTAGTTTGATTAGAGTGTTGACCAGGAGTTGACTTTAACCTAGATTAGACTTGTTTAACCTTGTTTGACCTTGTATGACTTAGTTTAACTTCTTGTAACCTAGTATGACTTGATTTGACTTAGTTTGACTGTAGTGTTGACCTAGTTTGACTTTGACCTAGATTGGCTTAGAATTCATATAGATTGCATCGTAGATTTTATTTACCTTCATTTTGGACATGTCATAACTGTATTGCTCTATTTTAGGACATTGTGACCCTGGTACAGACATCTGATATTACACTACTCTTTCCAGAGTAACAGGCGAGTACATTCTCTGATAATTCTCTCATTTATTTGTCGATTACTGTATTTCAGTTCTAGTTAGTTCTATGTGATTCTCTGTATCAACACGTATGGATATTTCTGGATTCATGTATGCGACACATACCTTACTTACTGATCTCTATTACTGGAATAACTGGAATCATTCCGGAATCATTTCTGGAATCATCATTTGGCCGGACTCATCTTGATTTTTGTGTCTTGTACTGGATTCACTTGTTGGGCGGAGAAATATTGAGTAAGACATGTAGACATACCCCAAATCCGGAATCTTCTACTGGAATCTACCGGAAGCATAGCCATCTCTTGCCCGATCAGTGAGAGATGTGCCTGATACCTACAGCCGTTTGCATGTCGACCTCGATATTTTAAAACACACTGTTAGATCATAGTTGGACTCACCCTGGTTTCATTGATCACTGTTGGACTCATCTTGTACTGGAAATTATCTGGTATCAGATTATATGGACTGGACTCACACTGGGATTATTTTAGACTTATATCGTACTGTCTGGACTCGTACATATTATTCTAGTTCAGTTAGCTTTTATTACAGTCTTCATTGCCATGATTCTTCTCTTGTTTTAGTTACCTTTCTTTTCTTGTATCTTACTGTCCCTCTATGCCATCATTACCTGTATAGAACTGCCATGTTCATCAATAAAACTGTCAATAACTGCTTTATAGTTCTTCGTCATTTACTTGGGTTTTTCTTGATGAGTTGTGCTCGTTCCCGTCCTGATTGGACCTGTTGAAAATATTACAGATGATAATCCTGTAGACACCTGCCCTACTTCCCATGGACCTGGCGAGGGATTAGCTACCTTCGGTTCCGACTCTTAGGAGTGATTCAGGAGATTAGCTAGTAGACTACTTTAGCTTTCATGTTTTGGCTTGTTGTATTAAAGTTAAGATATTGAGTCTGTATTAAGTTGGTTTGAGATATTGGAGTATTATTTAGCAGTTAGTTGTTGTTGTCTTTAATTCCTTAGGTATAACTTATGTGTTATCTTTTCGTGCTTAGACTGTGTTTGAGTAGATCATACCCTTTACTTGCCCTCCATTCGGAGCTGATATTTGGACAAGTACTTTTTATATACACTGCATGAGTTTAGTTAGCAACCTAGGACAGCTTACTACCGCCGACACTGCGACGTAGGCTGGACGTACCCACTTCTCGTGCCCCTATACTGGGTACGGGTCGTGACAAGTCGTCACGCGGTCTGGGGCGCAATCCCAACCTGTGGTTGACAATCCAGTTGAAAATCATCAACCCACTACAACTGATGCTCCGGGACCGGCTCAGCCTTCGACGACCGACAAGCCTAGGTCGAGAGAGACTCGTTTCGACAAATCCCTCCGAAAAGAGGCAGCCCAAGGGCTGGAGAGGCCCTACAACTTTGACATCTTAGCGCAATTGGCTAACACACCGGCCAAGTTGTCACTGTACGAACTCCTAAGGCTCACCAAGGACGTTCGTATTGCATTGAGCGAAGCACTCCAAAATGTCGATGCCTATCTGGCTCAATCCAACCTCACCGGGGAGGACTCACCTGTGGATCTCCAGGATAGTGCCTGCACTGGCGCAATGCCAAACATCGTCTTCACTCCGCAAGATATGCTCATCAAAACTAATCTGCACGATCGCCCACTATACTACACTGGATACATCAGCGACGTAAAGGTGGATCGGATGCACATTGATCCTGGCTCTTCCATAAGCATTATTCTGAAGGGTCTGCTACATCATCTCCGCATCCCAATGCATCACCTGACGCCTACAAGCACCGCCATCAGCGGTTTCAATTCGGGCAGGAGCTACCCAATTGGGAAGATTCGTCTGAAGTGTCAAATTGGCGACCTCCAATCTGAAGTCACCTGCTACGTCATAGATGCAGACACTTCTTAAAACATCCTCTTAGGGCATCCATAGATACACGATTATATGATCGTGTCTTTCACGCTGCACCAATGCTTCAAATATGTCGACAAATACGGCTTCGTGAGAACGGAATTTGCTGATGTCGATCCCTTCAAAGGGGTCGAATCTTACTACTCAGACTCCTGCCTATACGAAAAATCGAAGAAGCATCTTGGTGAAGGAGATGTACAAGCTGGTACCTAGGCAGCCACAGGATCAGAAGAATCTCTGACGATCCACCTCCAAGCTCGCAAGCCTGGCAAGTCTGTACCCCTTACTGCCGCCCTGCGTAAGGACGCAATCAGTCTCTCGGCACAAGAAGAGCAGATGATAATCCGGCTGTCAAGGTCTGGCCAATTGCCAAGACCCACAAGGGAGCCACTGACAATCAGGCTGCCGAGAGCCGGCCAGCCGCAAACGGAGAAGCCCAATCCCTCCGACAAGCCGATGACGATACGCCTTCCCAAGAAGGGTCGTCACCCCGATGTAAAGTCTGGGGCTTCTAGCGAGCCAACAACTCCCCGCCCAGCATCAACTACCAAACTGGGGGTCGCTAGTTTGCCAACAACTCCCCGCTCGGCTCCACCAACAGAACCCCTGATGATCAAGTTGCCCAAATCATCCTCTCAGTCTGCATTTACACAGGGGGTGGCTGAAGAAGAGTTGGAGCTGGCCAAGTATGTGGCTACTCACACTGAGACTTGCTCATGTTGCCCATCAACGGCACCTTCATGAAGAAGTATTACGTCCGAAATGACATCCAAAAAAAAACAAAAACAAAAGAAATCCCTGATGATTGAGTTACGTACCCCCCGGTACCGCTGAACTCATATTCCGCCTCCAAATTTCCTAGATTGGTGAGTTATGTACCCCCCGGTACCGTTGAACTCACATATACTCCAGATTATCTAGTTATGTACCCGCTGGTACCACTGAACTCACATCCACATTCTCTCCAGATCACCGAGTCATGTACCTGCTGGTACCGCTGAACTCATATCCATAATATTCCAGATTTTCGAGTTATGTACCCTCTCGTACCGCTGAACTCAGCTCCTCCTTCCACAAAAATACTAAACTACCAAGTCATGTACCCGCTGGTACCTCTGAACTTACACTTTGATCACAAAATTTATGGATTGTCGAGTTATGTACCCGCTGGTACCCCTGAACTTACATCCCGGTCACTCTTTTAGGGAGAACGTTATGTATAAACATACCCCTGAACTTTCTTCCTAAAAGAGATCCTTCCTCATGATCCACTACCCGCACTCCCAGTGCACAAAAAGGGTAACGGATCCACAAATTCCTAAAACGACCATGTCGATGCTGCCTCTGAGTCGTCTCAATTCCGCCAAAAACAAATCACCCCTCTACATAAGAACTTCCATGTCCTCATTACCTCTGAGTCGTTCTATGTACCCCTCTTTATTGAGCCCACTCCTGCCATGTCCTCATTACCTCTGAGTTGGAAGGCTCCGTCGAAGAAAACTTCATACTTGCCATGTCCTCATTACCTCTGAGTAAGTATGTCGATTCCCTTTCAACCTATTATTTATACCCACAACCGGAGTACGCCAAAGATAATAGGTCCACAAATATTCTCCATTGAGTTTCCTCCTGCCATGTCCTCATTACCTCTGAGTAGAAAGATTCCGCGGTGAAACAAAAACCCTCATGCTTGCCATGTCCTCATTACCACTGAGTAAGTATGTTGGTTCCTTTTATCCTATTATCCGTATCCTAAGCCAGGGTACGCCAAGGATAATAGGCCCACAAATATCCTCTGTTGACCACAAACGTCCTCTGTTGACCACAAATGTCCTCTGTTGACCACAAACGTCCTCTGTTGACCACAAATGTCCTCTGTTGACCACAAATGTCCTCAGTCGACCACAGATGCTGTACTGGGTCTCCAATACATGCCTATCCCATCCCTATTATGCCTAGGAGCCCAGTTGCTCCCTGGCATTCTCTCGAATACCAAAAACTTCTATAGCTGTCTTATCGCGAAGTTGTTCTAGGTATTCCTCTCCGAAACTTGTTACTCGTACCTAAAACCAAGGTACGCTCAGGGTAACAGGTCCACAAATAATCCCCAGCAGGTCCAATTCCACAAACACCACAAGTACAAGAAAGAGAAGATGAGTTAAAACATGCTCATTTATTCAAAATTCAAAGTACTACATTATCTGGGATCACATCCCTTGACAAAAAGAAAAAAAACAGTGAAAGAAAACTGAAAACTGTTCACTGCTCTATGGCATTCTTTTGCCCGATACCAAGAACCTCCATATCCGCCTTACCGCAGAGTTGTCCTAGGTATCCCTATCAAACTTATTATCCGTACCTAAAACCAAGGTATGCCAAGGATAATAGGCCCACAAATGTCCTCTACTGACCACAAATGCCGTACTAGGTCCCTTAGTACATCCACATCTTTCCTCATCATCACATGTTTTCGGAGCCCAGCTGTTCCATAGCAATCATTCACCCAATGTATAGAATTTCCCACGTTGATAGCACCTCTGAGTTGTTCTATGTATCCTCATTCGAGTTCACTCCTACCATGTCCATATCACCTCTGAGTAGGAAAGCTCTACCATCAACCTTATATTTACCACGTCCATACCACCTCTGAGTAAATATGATGGTTCCCTCTCTCAACTTATTATCCGTACCTAAAACCAAGGTACGCCAAGGATGATAAGTCCACATAAAATCCCCAGCGGAAGTACCCAAACCTATCACGTCCATGCTACCTCTGATTGGATTGCCACACCTAAACAAATCTACTTTCCATGCTTCTTATTCAAAGTGTTCCAAATTTGCAATTTGGAAACTTTGAAGGGGGTCCTTTAGAAGCATGGAAAATATTACTTTTAGTCCCACATCGGAAAGGAGAAGAAGAAAGGGCTCACTCCATTCTATAAATAGAGCCCCCTTACCTCTTTTAAAAAGGGCACCAACTTCTCTTCCCTCCTTCCAAACTTGGACTCTTCCTATTACGTACCTTCGCGTGCTAAGTAGAAGAAGTCTAGGGCAGCGCGGGCTCATCGGGCTCAGTCAGCTGTCCCAACCTCTGACCATCAAGAGCGTCCCGCTAAGCGGGCCTCTGATGGAAAGTTGTACAGAGCTGCCTGTGTCCAGCCCCCGGCGGCAAACGGACAGAGTGGTTCTCAAGAGTCTCCCAACAAAGATCGAGGGCAAGTGTTTCTATTAGCCCCCACATCAGGGAGCAAACATGATACCTACGCACTCGTGTGTTCGGGATACCCGGGCCCACAAAACGAGTGCACGGGCAGATCGAGACATTCCTAATGCGAGTCATGAGACATCCTTCATGCGGCTCGGTCATGAGACATTCCTCATGCGGCTCGGTCATGAGACGTCCTTCATGCGGCTCGGTCATGAGACATTCCTCATGCTGCACGGTCATGAGACGTCCTACATGTGGCTCGGTCATGAGACATTCTTCATGCGGCACAGAACCCAGGAAGCTTCATGCGGCTCAAAATCAGACGAGCTTCATGCGGCTCAAGAGTATCATGCGGCTCAAAAGTCACCAACATGGACATGCGGCTCAAACACATAGGCAACTCGAGTAATCTCTATATGGCCCACAGAGAGAGGCCACGTGGCCTTCAAAGCAGCTGTGCCTAACGTACTGAACACAATTAATGCTCTGACGGCTGACAGCTGATAGCTGACAGCCCTGACGTAAAGTAGTCATAATGGCTGACACAAAAGCACTATCTTTCTAGGGAATTGGAGAAAATCTTCACAGCTTTGAGGCAAGCTTATACGGCCAGTCTAGACGAGTTCATGCGGCCTGTGCAGAGAAACCTATGCGGTTCGATCATGAAGGTCCCCCATGCGGCTCGGTCATGAAAGAAACTCATGCGGCTCGGCCACGAAGACTCTCATATAGCTCGGCCATGAAGATCCCCATGCGGCTCGGTCATAAACATATTCATGCGGCTCGGTCATGATGACCTTCATGCGGTTCGAGTATAGAGACTATTCATACGGCTCGGTCATGAAAGCTTCCATGCGGCTCGATCATGACGACCTTCATGCGGCCCAAATATGAACGCTCCTTATACGGCCCGACCATGATGACAGAACACGTGTCCTAAAGATAATCAAATTTTGGGTCAGATCCCAATGATTTGGGACACGTGGCAAGAGAATAAATTAAATTGATTCATTCAGATTTGCGGATATCAGCAAATCATCATGATGGAGATTTATTGCAATCAACATTAATGTCTGATATGATTTGGCATAATCCTCATTAATGGCCCAGATCCTTCACGCTCAAGATTAATGGCCCAGATTAATCACTTATCAGCCGCCGCCACTTTTAGAATGGGCAGTCATTGCAAACCCTAATGATGCTCCCCACTATTATAAATAGCAGGGTGCCATTCCCTTGCGAAGAGATACATACGGAGAGAGAGACACTCCCCCAATAATCAGTAAGAGAAATCCACAGAGATCAATCCAGAGAGAGAGAAGCCAGAAGAGCAATACGAGGAGAGCAAGAAGAGCATTTCTTCGTCAACGCCATACATCTCATCGCAGGAGCCAAGGTTACGTCCGATCGTCCAAGGAGTAAGGCAGGGCTGCCGTCGCCTTTCCGAGCCTCTATCATCACCCTCTAGAATCAAAAATAAACAATTATACTTAGATTGCTGTACCTAGGTTTTCGTCCCTAGGCTTTCTTTGTACAAGCGAGTTTGTAACGTGAAGTAAAAGTCCAGTCCTCCCATAAAACTGTTCTGCTCTTTTATATTTTATGGCAAACAGTAACCTCCGTCATTGCCCGGAGGATAGGTATTACCACGTCTTGAGTATTTATTGGAGGAAAGTCGCCTAACTGAATTGATACCATGTTTGTCGCCACGGTAACCTTTTCAAAGTCTGGCGACAGAGCTTTGGAGTTGATAAGACTCTGGATGTACCACTTTAATTGAAAGCAGTCATGAGTGGAATAAAAAACATAGCGGTAGAAATGGCAATATTTGGGTCCTCTATCTCTGTCGCTCGAGGCTCGCGCCTTGTTGGAGGGAGTTTGATCCTGTCCCCTTGCAAGAGCATGTTGAAGATAGGCTTGACATGACTATTTTCGTTTGGGCCACTGAGCTTCTGCCTGCTTTTGTTCAGGCTTCTTGGTCGTACCAGCGACCAGGGTCTGTTTGCCTTTATTGTTCCAATTATTGGAGGTGCCACCACTGTTGTTGCTATTAGGGGTGGTACCAGGACGTTTGCCTTTGTTCTCTGTATCTGGGATGCGTAATCCCAGCTGGCGAGCCTTCTTTAACATTGCCTCCGTATTGGTGGCACTTATGATGAAGGTCGTCCAATCCCTAAACTGATCTTCACCCATCTAGAGGCTGATTGCGGGGAGCAACTTCTTCTGGCATATTTCGATCAAGGAGCTTTCGGGATTGCCTTGGGGCAATCTCGTCGCGGTTTAGCAAAACTGCTAGATATAGTTCCTCGTTAGCTCCCTCTCCCCTGAATGACGTCCATGAGTGACGACATTGTCACATCATGCCCCACTTCATAGAATCTCTCTAGGAATATGTGCTTGAAGCCGTCAAAGGAATGGATGCAATTATCCGGAAGGTTGCAATACCAGTCGAATGCGATCCCCTCCAATGCTCCAATGAATAATCGTGTGAGGATGGCATCGCTATACGATAATTGGTCGGTTGTGACTTCGAAGTAAGTCATATACCGACTGGCAGAGGTCTTCCCGTCATATGAATTGATATAAAACGGTTTGTACCGTGGCGGAAAAGGTACATCTCTCCACGCAACGGGATACGGCCGCCGTATTCTGAGGTCCAGGGAGGAGTCTCGGGCATTGAATATTGCTCAAAGCTCCTGGACTTCCCCTCTTGCTTCCCTGGCTTCATCTGCAGCTGAAGTAGTGGATTCTCCTAGAGGATTGTCACCCAAAGGAGGAGTGGTCGTATTGGAGTCTGCGTTGATGGCGGGTCCCAAGCTTGTTTGTCCAAGCGTCCTTGCTGGTTGAGTTGGTAAGGCGGCTTTGATTTCGTCTACTGACTTGACCAAGGACAGGAGCATGGCTTCAAGTACCTCCAGACGTAGTCGATCAGTAGGCCCTTCATGATCGTCACCGGCCATAAAGGCTGTCCGGACGTGGATAGACGTAGAAGGGACCGTAGAAGAGGTACTCTATGTGTCGTATCCTCGTACCAAGAAATCATCGGGGAATGTCAAAATATCTTCCTCCTAGGATTTGGAAGGGGTGTCACCCCCTGTACAGGAAGCTGTATCGTCTTAGGAAAGGCGGTCATTCTCGGGGATGTCCAAGTTCGTTGCATAATTCCAATGGATCGCTACCCCCTGTGTATGCTCTTGGAACACCGGATTATCGCATACATTGAGGGGACTGCTACCCCTATTTACATTTACCCCCAGGGAGGTCGAGGATGCACCCCCAGGTGTTGGAAGCTTCTTTCTGGATCGAGTGCCTAGGTAGACACCCTTTGTGGTTGTCTGTGGCAATCCTCCAGACGAGAGTTTTCTTGCAGTGCTGGCTGAGATTGTCGGGCTGGAAGAGCCTGTCTTCTTTCCTCCCTTGGCGGGAAGAACCTTCTGGGTTGAATTACAGGAGGCGAAAGGAAATTCATTGTCTCGAAAAACTTGTACATGTTTCTCAAGTTATTGTCGGACGGGTGCCGGCTGGTGCAGTCGTTGGAAAATGGACTGCCGAACTTCAGGTGTTGCCGACTTGTCGAAGCAGCAGTTGATGATGACTTGGGTGTAGCGACGTCCCAATAGGGGCTCATCACATGCCAAGGTTGCTTCTTTCTCCTTGCGTTTGTGAGTAATCACCTCTCGCAAGTCGATAGCAGACTGATCTACCTTTGCATCCAATTTATGGACTCGGGTATCCCGAGCACATGGGTGCGTAGGTATCATGTTTGCTTCCTGATCCGAGGCTAGTAAAAGTACTTGCTCTCGATCGTTGGAGGGAGACTTTTGAGACCCACCCTGTCTGTTAGCCTTGGGGGACTGGACGCGGGTGGTTCTGTATAACATTCCATCAGGAGCCCGTATAACAGTTAATGGTGCCCACTGACAGTCAGCAGCTTGGACAGTTGACTGGGCTTGTTGGGCCTGTACTGTCCTAGACTTCTTCGACTTAGCACCCGAAGGCGCATAGTAAGAAGAGTCCAGAATGGCACATTCCACCTTCCTAATAGACCTTATGGGGTCGGGTCCTTATGAAAGACAGTCGAATACGGAGCTTCTGACAAGGCCGCATGAGACACCCTGTCTGCGGCCAAGATTAACTGACGCATGGGCCATCTGCATATGGCTAGAGTTGGCTACCGCATGGGCCATCTGCCTGCGGCCAGAGTTGACTGCCGCATGGGCCATCTGCCTGCGACAAAATTGACTACTGTATGGGCCATCTGCCTGCAGCCAGAGTCAATAGCCGTATGGGCCATCTGCACATATCTCTTATATGGCCTCTTCCTCATCCGCATAGATTTCCCTGGTGCCCCAAAAAATTCAGTATCGTAGTGTTTTGCTTTACGTGATTTGGGGACAGTGGGTTCCTCTACGGTCGGAAGTGAGGCCGCAAGAGAATTTTGACCACCGTCTTGGGCCACAGAAGGAGCTTCTTTGAGAACCTAGTCGGGGTGACAGTTTTATACTTCAACGTCCTGCGAGTTCTCTTTGGGTTGGCTCGCTTCTGCGATGGGCTGGCACTCCCTTCAGAGAACATTTCTTCGAATGCTCGTTGGTCAAAATGAACCACGAGCATTTGCTACGTAGAGCCAAGCTTGGACGCGTCGGATTGCATCACCAACTTCTTATCAAAAGAAAAGGAAGTCCCCAGCATAGTCGCCATCATGTTTGCCATTAAAAATCAAGAACAAGAATTACAGGTGAATTATTGATTACAAACTCGCTTGTTCAAGAGAAAGCCTAGAAAGAAATCCTAGGAAATAATCTAAGTACAATTGATTAGTTATTGATTATGGGGGGTGACGATAGAGGCTCGGGAAGTGTAGCAACTCTGCCTTACTCCTTGGACTATCTGACACGGTCCTTGATCTTGAAGAAATTATCGTTCGTAGGTTGCCAGCCTTTTGCATGGGTGTGGTTTCCTGTTATTTATAGTGATAGATGTCTTGCGCCGCATAGATGGCCACGTGGCCACGTGGCTACAACAGCACATAAAAGACCCGCTCTTTGGCCGCCAGCTGGTACCTTGTTGAGATTTCTTTGCAGTAAATCTGGGTGGTTGAGACTTGGTCAGCCTTCCACATGTCCTATCGTAGGATAGGATCAAATTGCTTGAGTCATTTTGAGCCGCATATGTCTTTTAGTGTTTGGCCATGCTGGGACGCATAAGTCTCATGCGGCTTAGGTCACAGTCTCCTTTAGTCTGCATGTAGCTTGGGGACTTCTTGAGCTACATAGGCTTTATATTTTAGGCCGCATAAAGCTCATGCGGCTCAGTTTGCGGTCACCCTTGGCCGTATGAAGCGTATGGATTGAGCCACATAAGGTTCATGCGGCTCGGGTCGCAGTCCTTCTGGCCGCATGACTATGTCTAGTCTGGTGACATGATATTTTGTATGATCACGTCTTATCTTCTTTTTGTCAGAGTGTCAGAGCTGTCAGTTTTATCAATTTTGACAGAGTTTGTCAGCTTTATCAGAAGGGTTGATCAGCTTGGCCGCATAAGTAACTATTCTTTCTGCTACTCAAATCAGTCTGGTTACATGATAGTAAATATGGGCCGCAGGGGGCATGCCGAGTCTGTCATGCGGCTCTTCTTTATGCGGACCTATTTGTTCCAAAGTACTCATGCGATCAGTTTGTGATCCGCATGAACCCCATATTTTTCATGCTTCTACAACCATGTCGATATTACCTCTGAGTAAACACCCCTTCCATTACAAACCACGTGATTGTCATAATTATCTATAAAACCTTTCACGTCCATATCACCTTTGAGTCGTTCTACACATCCGTAGAGTCTATCCTTGCCATGTCCATATTACCTCTGAGTAAGGAAGGTCCTACCACCAAAAATTCTTTGTTTTCCATGTCCATATTACCTCTGAGTAAACACCCCTTTCATGACAAACTACGTGATTGCTGTCACGACCCGCACCCTAGAGTAAGGGAACGAGAAGTGGGTACGTCCAGCCTATACCGCAGTATCGGCGGTAGAACGCTGTCCTAGGTCACAACATCTAACAATATAAGGTACATGTACAGTATATACACTCCGAGTGGAGGTGACAATATAGAATACAGTCTCAATCACAACTAAGACAGAAATAGTACGATATCATAGATGAAAAATCTCAAGGAAGATACAAACAGGAAGGGAAATAAGTCTAAGTGTCTAAACGACACAATAACAAAACATAATACAACTCAAATCCCAATGACAACATAAGTAAGATAAATTCTAACTAAACTAGTCTAGGCAGTAGGGGTGATGTCATCAGCTAGAGCTGGGTCCTCCTGAGAGTCCAGCTCGCAAGTGTCGTCCAGGGGTACTCCATAGTACGTAGGACAGAAATCCTCGGCGTCATCTGTAATATTTTCAACAGGTCCAGCCAGGACAGGAACGAGCACAACACATCTCATGCAATTCATATCATGGCAGAAAAGTAAAAACATGCAGAAGAGTAAGATATATGAACTGTAAGAAGATGTACACGAAAACAAGAGAGATATTTGTAAACTAGAAATATATATATGATAAGTAAGAACTGTAAGTGACTAGTGATTCAGAGCACAAGACGGTTATATAAACAGCACGATGTTGCACACGAGTAATCTAGAGAGGTTCATACGATTTGGATTGATCACATAACACTTCTACTCCCACGTCCCCAATCAATTCACAAGGATCCAGTCAAGTTATGTTATTGCACAAGAAGTATAGTTGCACACGATGATCATGTAGGCACATGAGTACATAATTTCACACGATTTGCACACGAATAACACGAACACAAGGAGTACATGATGCCCATGATAAAGTACACGAACACGAAATACCCGATGCATCCGCTAAGGGGATAATATCGCATAAAAAGATCCATATAGTACCAATCCGTGATAACAAGTGTCAGTATCAAGTAAAGTAATCTAGAGCATGAATGTAGGTCCTAGCAAGTATAAAAAGATCAGAAAATGTATTCGCCTAAGATTCGAATGTCCCTGAGAAAATAAAGTCCGAAACGAGGTAACTGGGTCCTATTTAGAGCAACACAAGTCATGACGTATACAAGGAAACTATAATTTAAAGAATACAATGCATCTACATGTTTCTAGGTCAGTCTGGACCAAAGTCAACTCTTGGTCAACTATGGTCAACTCTAAAAGTCAACTAAGTCAACTCTAATCAATTTAGGTCAAACTAGTTAGGGTTTGGTCAATCTTGGTCAACTAGTCTTAGTTAGTCTAATCTAGGCTCAACAAGTCAATTCTAGGTTTACAACACATAGCCTAGGCAACTTCTACACTGCACACAAAACTAAACCATAGTCTAGCATCACATCTAACTAGCTAGGCACACACAACCTAGTAATCTAGTCTAGTGTCACATTTATACTAACATTTGTTGACATAAAATCACAGTCAACCAAATATTGATAGAATTGACTACATGATACTTGTGATAATTCAATACGACACATGAAGACTACTTTCAGTACAAGTCAGACGACAGCTCGGATTTGCAATGCAAGTTATTTTGAGTCTGTATTTTTACAATTTTATTGAGTTTAGACTTATATAAACTGAGCTGTACTGAGCATCTGAGACTTAGCCTATAACCATACCCAAATCCAATAGCTCCACACATATCCAAATGAGCCAATTGGACCCATGACCCATTATGTGCTCTGGAGACAGAGTTCGGGCCGAACTCTGCCTCCACACAGAGTTCGGGCCGAACTCTGCCTCCTAAAAATTAGCACCCTAATTTTTAGGGTTGGCTGGTTGTAAGTTGTCCAACGGCCAAATTTTTGAAAATTCCAACCAGAATTCTGGCCGAATTCTGCCTACCTGATATCCTATAAATAGGCCATAAATTCTCTCATTTTCATTCATCCAATCTTCTCTTCTCTTCTCTCTAAAGCTCCATACAAGCCATACCCTTCTGCATCTACTAGGCACAAGCTCCCTAAGCCTCAAGTGCTCAGTACTTTTCAGTCAGGAGTTTGTGCAAGAGTTCAAGAAGTCGCTTGGAAAATTCCAAGCATCGCCACTGCAATCTTTGTAAGTAGTTGACGTGCTCTTCTGAAGAAAAGGCACGGGGTGTAACTACTATTTCACAAATAATGGATTTAATCCTGAGCTAGAGTTCTTAGGCCTGGACTAGTCCTCCACGAGGGAAACCAGGTTAAAAATCGGCTGTGTTTACGTATGCTTTCTTGCTCCTTATTTATTTTCGTATTTACTCTGATTACTTTCAACTTGTGAAAGAGTTTAATTTTTAATTGGTTATTATCGTTATAAACTCTATTCACCCCCCTCTAGAGTTGCCATCTGTTCTTCAATTGGTATCAGAGCTCGGTTCTCTCAACAAGGACTAACACCCTAGAGCTGTTCCATGGCAACCACACAATCCTTAATTTCCAATCACGGTGAAGGACAGTCCACTTATAGGCCTCCCCTATTTGATGGAACTAACTACACCTATTGAAAAACAAAGATGAGCTTTTATCTCAAGTCGCTAGACTTCGACCTGTGGACCATCGTCACCGATGGTTACAAAAAGCCTGCCAGAATAGTTGTCAATGGTGATCTCGTTGAGAAACCACATGACAAATATTCTGACGAGAAGAAGAAACAGGCAAGTCTCGACGCGAGAGCTATTAATGCTTTATTCTGTGCTATAGACAGGAATGAGTTCAACAGGGTCTCAACATGCACCACATCTCACGAAGTATGGAGACTTCTAGAAGTGACGCATGAAGGAACCACCCAAGTCAAGGAATCGAAGATAAGCCGTCTCACTCAAGAATATGAGGCTTTCAAGATGAAGCCAAATGAGACGATCACGCAAATGTTCACAAGATTCCTCTACATCATCAATCCCCTATCTTCGCTAGGCAAACAATATTCAAATCACGAGAAGATTCGCAAGATACTTAGGGGCTACCAAAGATTTGGAACCCTAAGGTGACAGCCATCATAGAAGGAAATGATCTCACAACTATGTCCATGGAGACCTTGATGGGAAAGCTGATGACTCATGAGCTTGACCTTAAGGACTTAGAAGAGCCTGCTCCTAAGGCTAAGGAGATCGCCCTCAAAGCTCACCGACGAAGGACTGACTCCGAAGAGACGGATGACGACAACTCGAAAGGTGATGATCAAGCTCTCCTTGTCCGCAACTTCAAGAAATTCCTTTGCTTCAACCGAAGAAAGAAGGAACCACAAGAAGATGACGAAGAAGAGCCAACATGCTACGGTTGCAAAAAAACGGGACACGTCCGAAAAGACTGTCCATTCTTAAAGAAGAGCAACCGCTATGAGAAACCATACAAGAAGGCTTCCTCAAAGAAATATGCCAACACAAGCATTTGGCATAAAAACGAAGCAAGTGACTCCGAGGAAGAAAATGACTCTCCTTAAGACGCTGCAAACGTGTGCCTAATGGCAATGTCCGACAAGGTATCAAACGAAACTCTTGATGATTTCACTTTTGATGAACTTGGCGATGCTTTCACCGATTTACTTGATGATCACGAAAAGGTCATTGGTAAATATAAACATGCCAAGGAAAAGATGAAAAGTCATGAAGTCGAAATTCAAAGACTCTCTTTACTGCTTGGTAATATTAGAGACACTTCACCCACGGAAGTCATAAATAAGGTATCTAAGCTTAAAATAAGCCTACATGATGCCGAAGCATGCATTGAACAATAAACACAAGAAATCACAGCACTCAACACGGAGCTTGCTGAAGAAAAGAGTAGACACAAGATTTCTATTACTAAGATATATGGTTTGAATGCTAAGGTTACTGAACTGCAGGCTGTCTCTAAGAAATTAGAGATTAAATTGGGAAAACAGGTTGCTCAACCTCAAACCCAATCACATAAGACACACACAAAGCATGACACTACTCATACTAGTCAACTACGTCATCCACCTGCAGCACGTAATCATCCTTACATATACACACACTTTCATAAAGCACACAAACCACATGCACGTAGAGATAATTCTCATATGTTACAGAATCATAATGCTACACATCGATACAATCATCACTATGTTGCACAAAATCACCATCACTCTACATATAGACGTCATCACCATGCTATTCCATATATATATATTATCACCATACTGCTCCACACCACTCTACATATAGACATCATCACCATGCTAACTCTACATATCATCATGCTACTCCATATCACTTTACTCATAGACATCATATGCATGCTCCTAATATAAATAGGAATGCTATATGTACTTATTGTGGATTATATGGACACATTTCACCATAATATAGAATTAGAAGATTAGTAGATAGAAAGATATATGCATGGTTTCCGAAAACTAACTTTTCAGGACCCTCAAGAACTTGGGTACCAAAGGTCACATCTACTCTTGATGTAGGTGGACCTTCCCTTCTCAACTAAGAGTAAGTGGATTCTCGATAGTGGATGCTCGCGGCATATGACGGAAGACGCAAATCTTTTCGCATCACTATCGATGAAGAGAGAAGGATATGTATCCTTCGGTAACAACCTAAAAGGGTATATTATAGGTAATGGTATTATTGGTCATCCTCCCTCTTCCGTAATAAAGGATGTCTGCCTAGTAACCGAGTTAAAGCATAACCTGCGCAGCATTAGTCATCTTGCTGACCATGGATATGACATTAACTTTGGACAAAATAAATGCTTTATTTATGATAGGTCAACGGGAGATATTGCTTTTGAAAGGGTAAGAGAGGATAATATTTATATTTTCTATCTGTCTGGAGATACTAACAATGCAGGTAGATGCCTATATGCTCATAAGGATGAAAGATTACTGTGGCACCAGCGTCTTGGTCATGCCAACATGGATACTATATCCAGGCTATCGACTAAGAAGCTAGTTAGAGGCTTGCCCGACATCACATTCAAAAAGGACACGGTATGTGCCGAATGTGAATTGAATAAGGCAACCAAGTCCTCATTTCATTCCATAAACTCTGTAAGCACTACTAGACCCTTGCAATTACTTCATATGGATTTATTTGGCCCTAGTAGAGTAGCCAGTCTTGGTGGAAAACTCTACGCTTTTGTTATAGTTGATGATTTTTCTAGATTTACATGGGTTTTCTTTCTTACAAATAAAAGCGATGCTATTTTGGTTTTCAAGATTTTTGTTAAGAAAGTTCAAAACGAAAAAGGCTACATGATTACTCGAATCCGAAGTGATCATGGAGGCGAATTCGAAAATACTAATTTTGAAAATTTTTGTGATTCTAATGGTTTTGATCATGAGTTTTCTTGTCCAAGAACTCCTCAACAAAATGGTGTTGTGGAGCGGAAGAATAGGACTCTTGGCGATATTGCTAGAGTCATGTTGAATAAGTTTTTACTTCCGAAATATTTTAGGGCTGAAGCTGTCAGTACAGCATGCCACATTTTAAATAGGGTGCTTATTCGTCCTATTACGAAGAAAACACCCTATGAGCTTTGGTTTGGAAGAACCCCAAATGTTTCTTATTTTAGAGTTTTTGGTTGTAAATGTTTTATCCTTAACACCAAAGGCAACTTAGGCAAATTTGATGCCAAAACTGACGATGGTATTTTCCTTGGATATGCTGCCAAGAGCAAGGGATATAGAGTATTTAACAAATGCTCATTAATTGTGGAAGAGTCTACCAATGTGACTTTTGATGAAGATAACAGTACAGCAGCTACTCTTGATGATGATGTTGAGCCATCAACTTCTACTCTAATGAATACCACCACCGAAACCAATTCTCTGGCTGGCTTGCCTAAGAAATTGTCTTTCAAGCCGTCACATCCAAAAAATTTGGTAATAGGTGAGGTTTCACATGGAGTAACTACTAGATCATCATTAAGAGACTCTATTGCTAGCACTGCCTTCATTTCACAAATTGAACCGAAAAATATTTTAGAAGCTTTTAATGATGAATTTTGGATTTCTGCTATGCAAGAAGAACTCAACCAATTCGAGATGAGCCAAGTATGGGAACTCGTTCCTAGACCGGCAAATCACTCGATTATTGGTACTAAATGGGTTTTTAGAAACAAAGTAAATGAAGATGGTTCAGTTACACGCAACAAAGCTCGTCTAGTAGCCCAAGGATACAACCAAGAGGAAGGTATCGACTACGATGAGACGTATGCTCCTGTTGCGAGATTGGAATCCATTCGGATGCTTTGTACATTTGCAAATTTTCAAAATTTCAAATTATTTCAAATGGATTTAAAAGTGCTTTCTTGAATGAATTTATTAAGGAGGAAGTTTATGTAAAATAACCCCCTGGTTTTGAAAATCACAAATTTCTCGACCATGTTTTCAAGCTAAAGAAAGCGCTATATGGCCTCAAACAAGCCCCTAGAGCTTGGTATGAACGGCTAAGCAATTTCTTGCTTGAGAAAGGTTTTTCAAAAGGGAAAATTGATACCACACTTTTTATAAAATCTTTCAAAGACACTATTCTCTTAGTGCAAATATATGTAGATGATATTATATTTAGTTCTACTGATGAAACCCTCTGTCAAGATTTTGCCAAGTGTATGCAGACCGAGTTTGAGATGAGCATGATGGGGGAGCTCAACTACTTTCTTGGACTGCAAGTCAAACAAATGTCAAATGGAACTTTCATCTGTCAGTCAAAGTATACAAAGGACATGCTGAAGAAATTCGACCTTGACAACGTCAAACCAATCAGCACTCCAATGGCTACTACAACTAAACTAGAACCAGATGAAAGCGATAAACCTGTGGATCAACGTAAGTATCGAGGTATGATAGGCAGTCTACTATATTTAACTGCTAGTCGCCCTGATATTATGTTTAGCGTTTGCCTGTGTGCTAGATATCAAGCAAATCCTAAGGAATCACACATGACTGCTGTTAAGCGTATCTTTCGATACCTTAAGGGTACGGTTACAGTGGGCCTATGGTATCCCAAGACAACATTATTTGACCTCATCGGTTACTCTGATGCTGATTTCGCCGGATGCAAGGTCGACCGTAAAAATACGAGAGGTACGTGTCATTTATTAGGAAAGGCTTTAGTCTCTTGGTTTAGCAAGAAGCAGAATTCTGTCGCACTATCCACAACAGAAGTTGAATACATCGCAGCTGGCATTGTTGTGTACAAATTCTGTGGATGAAGCAAACCCTTGAAGACTACAACTTATCTTTTATGCACATTCCAATCTTTTGTGACAACACTAGTGCTATAAATCTCACTAAGAACCCCATATGTCACTCACGCACGAAGCACATAGAAATACGTCACCACTTTTTGCGTGATCATCAGCAAAATGGCACCATTAATTTAGAATTTATTGACACTGATCATCATCTAGCAGATTTCTTTACAAAACCATTATCCGAAGAGCGCTTCAATTTTCTCTGTCGTGAACTTGGAATTTTGGACGAAGCTGTTATTAATTAAAATAAACCTGCATAAATATCGAGTATGTCTTGATTCTTTTATAATGAAATTGCTATGGGTACAAGCCGAAAGGGCCCTTCTGAAAATAAGGCGTAAAAGCCTAAGCGACACGGTGCACTAGTCCTCAGGACTACCGCTAGCTGGGATCCGGCCCCTGCAGCTAACCCATGGCAACTACAAAATATTGAATTATGGCATAATTCCTTGTTTATTACATCGTTCATTTTTATTTATCAAATGCTAAAATACAGATTTTCCAACTTCACTTTGCTTCGAAATAAACTTTCTGGATTTTTTCAACTTAGATTTTTTCTCAATCTTGTATATGTACTTTTTGTAAAATCCCTTATAATTTAAAGGAATATTTAAATTATTTTTGGATTTTATTTAATTTTAATTTATTTTTATCTTATTTATATTATATAAAAGGACTATAGCCATAGTTGAGTTTGAATATGCAAGACGACTAGAAAGTATGGCATGCCTAGCGTAGTCGGGTACTTTAACTAGTATGCTAGCCATGTTAGGAATGCCATGGTCATATTGTAATCTCTTGCATGTTAACCATTCAAATTATGACACAAGTTATATTTTTATTTAATTAATTAGTTAAGAAAGCCTTTGACTTTTTAGGAGACCCGGTTGCACCAAACCTTTCCAAGTCTCTTCCAAGCAAAATCCAACCCTATGTAGGCATGTTGGGCATTAATAAATACTAATAATTATATTTATTTGTATTTAATTCAGATTTTGTAGTGTAATTATATAGATAGAATTAAATAGTTCTATATTAGGAAGCCCCTTTTTAAATCCTCAATCCAATCAACTTGCCAACTCACCAAACAACCAAATCATGCCAAGTGGACCCCCACCATGATAATTTCGGCCAAGCAACCCCCCATGGCCGAATGCATCAAATTAAACAGGATTTAAATCCTAGATTGCTTAAATTTTATTTAAGGATACGTTTAAATATACCAACTTATCCCAAATCTTAACCAAATCCTAATCTTTCTCTCCCTCACCTTTAGCCGACCAAAACCCTCTCCCACTCCATAATTTTATCAGCAGCAAACTCCCTATAGCCTCCATACATCATCTCCTCCATTGCACATCTCTCCATCCTTCACAAAAACTCATCTCCTCCACCATACATCCCCGAAACCCCTCAAAACAAACCCTAAAAACTCCATCTCCCCCATCCAATCCTCTATAGCCATAATAAACTTTTCCATACTCACCAAAAGAGGATTAGCAAGCAAGAATAGCGGAAAAGATTGGAGCTTTGGTGAAGAGAAGTCATCATCACCCTTTCTAGCAAGGATCTTTGGTAAGAACCCTAATCTTTTCTTCTAAAAACCTTTGCTAAAATTCTGTAGAAAAAATGTTATTAATTCTATAAAAATTATACTTTGATGGATTTTGTTAGGTATAATCATCCATAAAGATTTCATAAAATATAGGCATAATATTCATGTGTCGGTAGGATCAAAATTAACCCTATTGTGAAGGAACTATGAGTTATTGGTGCCTATTTTTGAAAATAAATTTTATGTGTGTTCATATACATAAATTTGGATTTTTAAGTATTTTTTCATGATTTTAGCAACTAAAATCTGGTCGGAAAAATTGTAGGTCAAAACTAGCTAATTTCGGATAACCGGCTGATCTAGAATGTCCCAAACTTGTAGTATAACTCAACCCTTGTACCTCTGATATTATTCTATGAAACAAAGTATTTTATTTTTGTTTAAAATATTTTTTTGTTATTTTAGTAATTTTGAGTCATTAACTAAGTTCCGGGCGAGTTTCGGGTAGACTAGCTGACTTAGTAATCAACCAGTCGTAAATGTCTTTAGAAATATTAATTCTGGAATTTCAGAGATAAATCTGTTGAAAATTAGTTTAAATATTATTTTTATGATTTTTTTATATAATTTTTAAGTATGTTATTGAAGTAGGGGCATAACAGACTAATTAAAAGTTAGAAACCCTAAAACTGTGTTTCGATGTCTCGTGGAACCTGTGTGTGATTGTATGGATCTAAATGGTTCCACAAGAGATTGAATATAATTTTAACACATTACTTTGACTAATTAAGTCGTATCGTAAGTTTCATAAGTAGTGACTTAATTTAGTTAATTAATTATCTAGGAGCGTCGGGTTCCGGAGGCGTGGACGCGGGAGCAACGTTTCATATTTACAGCACGAAATCAGGTAAAATACCTTGCCATTATACTGTTTACATTCAGTCTGCATTTATTTACATATCACTGTTCATTATTTCTAGTTATTGCAGTTCTTGATTTACTACATGCTCAGTGATTATTAGTTACTTTGTTACTATCCTTTGATTGCATATGAACTTAGAGTTAGGGGACTACCGTTTGTAGTGTATTGCATATGCCTCGACACAGTTGTACCATGAGGATGTGTGAGACGAGTAACATGTAGAGGTCCTTGCGTGTAGGCTGATCCCCCATGTGCATGTGTTAGGGCTAACTGCTAATAGAGGCATGTTAGGAGACTTAGCAGTTAGTAGAGGTATACGAGACATGGATGTGACTCTGTTAGGCATTGGGTGGGAAGAACAGTTACTTAACGTATGGGTCCTTATGCACCTTCCTATTACTGATACTGCTGGCCTCTGACATTCGAAGAATGTTACGCTTTGAGGTTCCTGGTATCCTGATGGGACCATGCCTGAGTTACTGCTACTGAGCCAGATACCCATGCGTTGGAGGTTTGTTCTTAACTGCATGAACACAGTAGTACGGTTAGATTACCTTATTGTTGTCTTGTCACTTATTTTCTTTGTGGCTTATTTTGTATTCAGTATTATGGCATGTTCTTCCTGTATCTTGTTACGTCCCTCTGAGGACCTGGTTATCTCTTCAGGTGTGTGCTTTTGTGATATTGCAGGTGTTCTAGTCGAGGTCGTGATCTTCTCTATTCATTCGGAGATGACGTGTCTTGGATCTTTCTTTGCTACTCCCGCCAAATCCTTTCTGTTTCCATGTATATTTTTTTTACTTGTTGGTAGTGGATTTGTCTCCGCCCAACGTATTGTACAAAGACTTATTACAGTTGATTATATGATATCTTTTATTCTTCATTTGTGGATGAGATTAGATTACTCTTAGTTTACTGTATTTTACAGCTTATGTATTTATACGAGGTTTCCATATATTGGAGTATACTTCGTATGTATGCAGTTGGCATGGATACGTACCTAGTCCTAAGTATTTTGGGACTGGAGCGTTACATATTTTTGTGGTGGCCCATGCAGGTCGAGTTTGTCACATCGGTTACGTTACTGTACCGATGTGAACCTGCATATAGGATTAGGATATAGGAATCTCATCCACTAGCTTGACTTCGTCCCTCAATTCCAAATCTCGAACTCTCGTCCGATTATCTTGACTTCCATCTGCTTGATTCCTTTCACTGTAAATCTTATCTTCTTTTGTGCTAAATAGGGAGGTTAGGAGATAACTCATACGAGTATACGTGTTATATTCCTCAATTACTCTTTTAGTTGACTTCATAAGTTAAGTAGTATGACTACAACCTACCACCCGTATCCTTTTTACCTAATATTAAAGTGTAACAGAGTGATAATGAATAAATGCTAGTGTAGGAGAGATGTTTACCTTGAATATAGAGATTTTGTAGCCCATACCCATTGGTCAACTAAGGCCTGATATAAGAACCAGTAGGACGACTGTATACGCAAGCACACCGGATAAGACTTAGATCCTTGTGAAACTCGAACTATTTATTACTGCTTTCAACGTATTCTCCCATACTTATACTTTAAACTACCATGAATGACGACGCTATTTATAGCCTAGTTTTGTAAGCTTATTCTTTGTCGAGCTTGTTCAGGATATATGTATACTGGGGACGCCCATAAGCATATTGTCTAATTAGAATCAATGTATTATGGTCTGATCAACCATAGTGCACTTGGTTCGCTCTTCATATGATTATCCCACGTGGATTGAGATATAGAGTTATCTAGGATCTCATCTGCGACTGTATTGACAATTCTTCTTGAATTACACATTCGCCTTTGAATTACGTAATTGTATTCAATGACATCTTTCTTGAACTCTTTATTGCATTTGTCTTTCACTGATTGGAAAGACGAACACTCGTATTTGATAGATAAATACAGAGTATCCCCATGGCCATGGTAGTTATATGCACAAGTATAGCAACCATCGGCCAAGCCATATAACTACAACCTTGCCTAAAGTTGCTCGTCCTTTCCTCGACCCTAATAGTAATATCGTGACCTTCTAGTCATTTGAGCTTGAAAGATGAGTAGGATCTTACCCTTGGGTAAACCACAAACCTATGAGACCATCTAATCTCTAGGAATCATTTATTGTGACTCTTCAAATATTCATCTTGATTCTTGGCTTAACTAGCAACCCGTATGCCTTAACTCAAACCTTACTTGACTAGGCCCCCACAGTTTAGACAGAGAAGAATAGACCAAAACAAGGACAAGCATTGTAAGGACCATGGTAGACCCCCATTCTAAGATTAGAGATTCAGCAGATGTTACTCTAGGTACAAAATTCTATTATCAAAGAAGTGGCATAATATTAGAACAACACATTCACCAGCTTAGCCAAAATCTGTAGCGTGAGGCCCCGTCATTATGTTGTATTAGTAATCAACAAGTGATGCATGAGCACTACATTTAATACCTCTAGAACGCTTGTGACTATAGTCTGGCAGGTTTGACACAAATAGAAATTCACAACTTAGTAGTTATGGATCTTTTCCATGACGTGCTTTAGAGTTCGTTATTCCACCGATAGACTCTCGTATACCTTGGACAAGCGGGTTATTCCATCTTATCGACTCAGGTACCACTGTACGCGATTATTTCTATTTATTAGGACTCGGGGTACAATCCTCGAAACTGATTCACAACTACCCTATCATGTTATCGATCACATCGTGACATATTATTACCAAATGTTAAGGTACGATATCGCGACTCAAATATTCCTAACCTCTTTATTCCTAAAACCATATTCTAGTCTCTAGAGTGAATAGATTGTAAGCCATTCTTACTTTTAGGAATTTAGGGATCACCGATTGATTGAGGTAAATTGGTTCTCACTAGGATGATAAATTAGTGACTCGTGAACTCCCACTTTCTTTTTAGATCTTTTGGTGTCCCTTACCGTGACTTTGATATTTGAAGTTTAATACTAGCTGTTACCATCCAACAAAATTTATATGCAAAACTTAAACGAGTCCACCTTTAAGTAGACATATCATGTCACACACAAACACATCTCCTTAGACTCTATTATTATGATACGACTTTCAGGTCACAAAGGACTAGCAATAACCTTTACCATAACACCGATGTACTTTCGGACTGCAGTTAGAGATCCAACCTTAACTCAAATCTTTTGGCCCAATATATGGTTGTGATCTACTCGAAGCCCTCTACGCACATGCTACTAGTGTACCACTCAATAGAGGCCTTGTGTGCTACTTAAACATAAAAGTCACGGAAGGCGCATCTCACGACTTATGGAACCTATTCTACCAACCCGACGGAACATTTGCCCAACCACTTGAATTTGAACCTATTCTACATTACCCTAACCTAATAGGGATGGTTTAAAATTCCACAAAATTTTGTCCAGCCACTATAGATTAAAATCTAAAGTTCATGGAATCAAAGATTGAAGTCCAATTAGGGAACCTATTGAGACTCAGTTAAACCCATCATAGCCCATCGCCATATTGGGACTATAAAACCAAACTTGATGAAATAGGCCCTCACCCCTATTATGTAGGTCCCACCTCTTAGCTCACTAATTCTCCTTCCATAGATTTCGTAATTGCATCTCTTTGTAGCCTATGTTATGCATCTCTCGGTACCAACTTGCTTTTGGATATACTTGACCAAGACCTATCATACTGTCTTGACCAAACATATTTAATATATGGGCCATATTAAATAGAAAATAGCTAGACTTCCTATAGGGTTCGTGACTATGATTGGAAATACCTCATAATTTCATATACCTACTTGAAATTTGACCTTCTTAGAAGCCCTATTACGGTGCTTTCCCCGATTAACCAACTTCTATAAGTTGGACAGAACATTGAACTTATTATACTCTACCTCTCAGAATGGGATTACAATCGTGACCGTTCTTCCGTCTGTATAGAATTTATGAAACGATCTTTTATTTTGCATTTTATATCCTTTTGCTCCTGCGTTAAGATAACTACGGTAACAGATTGCAACCTAAATTCTTCAAGTCAATCATAGAATCATTTTTTTAAATCAATAGCAAATTTTTTAGGTAAATAGATCGTAAGCCTCTCTAAGAAACATAAGATTTTGGAATTAGCAAGTTGTTGGAAATGATTTGTTCCAATTAGACTAATAATTCAATGGTTCATAACGTCGACCCATATTCGAATCATTTGATACCCTCGACTGTGATTTTGATAATTGAAGCACAATACTAGCCTTTTCCTTTCGACAAAGTTCACACTCACGAACTAGACTAGTCATGCTACTCACATGACATACATGTCCCAAGCAAACGAACTTTCCAGTGCTCCATTTAAAATTACACCACGTGTATAACATATTGTTTCCTCAAAACAAACCATAGAGACCCAAATTCGACCTATTCGATTTCACCCATGCAAATATCGACCCATTCCCTTAACAAAAGCGAATACTCATGATCTATGCAAGACGCACACCTATGATGTATGCCTTCCAACAAGCAAGCGCATGCCTCCTACACAACACCAAACATCAGCCCACACATATTAGTTGTTTTGACTTAGAGTTTTCAAAACACTTGCCTAATCATATTCTATAGCATGGGTTCTTTAATTATCATTGATTCTCATCACTTGACCATAAATTTTTCTTCCCTAAGTTTTCAAGCTCACTTCTTTGTTTTCCATGTTAGACGTTGAACGAATCCTTCTAAACCGATACACCTTAGTATATTCAAATACGAGGTCGCTACGAGCTTGTCAAAAGCATGACCCCTAGAGTGACAATGTTTGGTTGTAGTAACTTCCTTATAGTTGTTATTGACCAAGAATGTCACGATGTTATCGAGGCTCACTTAGAATCAAAGACTGCGGTCAGAAGTGTCCATTATTCTCGTGCCCCTCCCTAGAAATTGTCTCCTCAAAGTTTTGTAATAACGACGATCTTTACGGATGGCCAACTTCTATAAGTTGGGTAGAGTCTGGAAGGAAGCATACCCCATCTTGTAGAATATGAGGTCAATTGGGATTTCTATGACAACCACCCCTCCATCCTTTAAACAAAAATGAGCTACAATTTGACGTACCTACTCTTCCACCGTACAAAATCTCGCAATTCTTGATATTATGATTATTTTTAATTTCGAGGACGAAATTATCATAAGTTGGGTAGGATGCAAAATCCCTTATAATTTAAAGGAATATTTAAATTATTTTTGGATTTTATTTAATTCTAATTTATTTTTATCTTATTTATATTATATAAAAGGACTATAGCCATAGTTGAGTTTGAATATGCAAGACGACTTGAAAGTATGGCATGCCTAGGGTAGTCGGGTACTTTAACTAGTATGCTATCCATGTTAGGAATGCCATGGTCATATTGTAATCTCTTGCATGTTAACCATTCAAATTATGGCACAAGTTATATTTTTATTTAATTAATTAGTTAAGAAAGCCTTTATGAATTTTTAGGAGACCCGGTTGCATCAAACCTTTCCAAATCTCTTCCAAGCCAAATCCAATCCTATGTAGGCATGTTGGACATTAATAAATACTAATAATTATATTTATTTGTATTTAATTCAGATTTTGTAGTGTAATTACATAGATAGAATTAAATAGTTCTATATTAGGAAACCCCTTTTTAATTTCTCAATCCAATCAACTTGCCAACTCACCAAACAACCAAATCATGCCAAGTAGACCCCCACCATGATAATTTCGGCCAAGCAACCCCCCATGGACGAATGCATCAAATTAAATAGGATTTAAATCCTAGATTGCTTAAATTTTATTTAAGGATACGTTTAAATATACCAACTTATCCCAAATCTTAACCAAATCCTAATCTTTCTCTCCCTCACCTTTAGCCGACCAAAACCCTCTCCCTATCCATAATTTTGTCAGCAACAAACTCCCCATAGCCTCCATACATCATCTCCTCCATTGCACATCTCTCCATCCTTCATAAGAACTCATCTCCTCCACCATACATCCCCGAAACCCCTCAAAACAAACTCTAAAAACTCCATCTCCCCCATCCAATCCTCTATAGCCATTATAAACTCTCCCATACTCATCAAGAGAGGATTATCAAGCGAGGATAACAGAAAAGATTGGAGCTTTGGTGAAGAGAAGTCATCATCACCCTTTCTAGCAAGGATCTTTGGTAAGAACCCTAATCTTTTCTTCTAAAAACCTTTGCTAAAATTATGTAGAAAATATGTTATTAATTCTATAGAAATTATACTTTGATGACTTTTGTTAGGTATAATCATCTATAAAGATTTCATAAAATATAGGCAAAATATTCATGTGTCGGTAGGATCAAAATTAACCCCATTGTGAAGGAACTATGAGTTATTGGTGCCTATTTTCGAAAAAGAATTTTATGTGTGTTCATATACATAAATTAGGATTTTTAAGTATTTTTTCATGATTTTAGCAACTCAAATCTGGTCGGGAAAATTGTAGGTCAAAACTAGCTAATTTCGGGTAACCGGCTGATCTAGAATGTCCCAAACTTGTAGTATAACTCAACACTTGTACCCCTGATATTATTCTGTAAAATAAATTATTTTATTGCTGTTTAAAATATATTTTTGTTATTTTAGTAATTTTGAGTCATTAACTATGTTTCGGGCGAGTTTCGGGTAGACTAGCTGACTTAGTAATCAACCAGTCGTAAATGTCTTTAGAAATATTAATTCTGGAATTTTAGAGATAAATCTGTAGAAAATTAGTTTAAATATTATTTTTATAATTTTTTTATATGATTTTTAAGTATGTTATTGAATTAGGGGCATAACAGACTAATTAAAAGTTAGAAACCCTAAAACTGTGTTTCGATGTCTCGTGGAACCTGTGTGTGATTGTATGGATCTAAATGGTTCCACGAGAGGTTGAATATAATTTTAATACATTACTTTGACTAATTAAGTCGTATCGTAAGTTTCATAAGTAGTGACTTAATTTAGTTAATTAATTATCTAGGAGCGTCTGGTTCCGGAGGCGTGGACGTGGGAGCGATGTTTCATATTTACAGCACAGAATCAGGCAAGATACCTTGCCATTATACTGTTTACATTCAGTCTGCATTTATTTACATATCACTGTTCATTATTTCTAGTTATTATAGTTCTTGATTTACTATATGCTCAGTGATTATTAGTTACTTTGTTACTATCCTTTGATTGCATATGAACTTAGAGTTAGGGGACTACCGTTTGTAGTGTATTGTATATGCCTCGACACAGTTGTACCACGAGGATGTGTGAGACGAGTAGCATGTAGAGGTCCTTGTGTGTGGACTGATCCCCCATGTGCATGTGTTAGGGCTAACTGCAAATAGAGGCATGTTAGGAGACTTAGCAGTTAGTAGAGGTATATGAGACATGGATGTGACTCTGTTAGGCATTGGGTGGGAAGAACAGTTCCTTAACGTATGGGTCCTTATGCACTTTCCTATTACTGATACTGCTGGCCTCTGACATTCGAGGAATGTTACGCTTTGAGGTTCCTGGTATCCTGATGGGACCATGCCTGATTTACTGCTACTAAGCCAGATACCCATGCGTTGGAGGTTTGTTCTTAACTGCATGAACACAGTAGTACGGTTAGATTACCTTATTTTTGTCTTGTCACTTATTTTCTTTGTGGCATATTTTGTATTCAGTATTATGGCATGTTCTTCCTGTATCTTGTTACGTCCCTCTGAGGACCTGGTTATCTCTCTAGGTGTGTGCTTTTCTGATATTGCAGGTATTCTAGTCGAGGTCGCGATCTTCTCTATTCATTCGGAGATGACGTGTCTTGGATCTTTCTTTGCTACTCCCGCTAAATCCTTTCTGTTTCCATGTATATTTTTCCTTACCTGTTGGTAGTGGATTTGTCTCCGCCCAACGTATTATACAAAGACTTATTATAGTTGATTATATGATATCTTTTATTCTTCATTTGTGGATGAGATTAGATTACTCTTAGTTTACTGCATTTTACAGCTTATGTATTCATACGAGGTTTCCATATATTGGAGTATACTTCGTATGTATGCAGTTGGCATGGATACGTACCTAGTCCTAAGTATTTTAGGACTGGGGCGTTACACTTTTCCTTTGGTCTCTCTCACTTAATCATTTTTCAACTTAATCATTTTTTAGCCTGATTTCTGTTCTGTTTCTAGGATCCGGAATTCAGGCCGAACTCTGTCTTATACAGAGTTCGGGCCGAATTCGACCTGACTGTTCCAGAACCGAAAACAGCCTCAGCCGCTGATCATAAGTTGATCCAATGGCCCATATTTGTTCCGACCATTGGAACCCTTTCACATATATTCGGGCTCTCCTCTTCCTTCTCCTCCATTGCCACCTTTTTTACTTCTCCAAACATATTTTTCTCAAACCCTAACCCTAGTTCTTCCTCCCTAGAGCTTATCTCTTCTCCAAACTCAAGAAGAAGGCTTCCCTCATCATTCTCCTTCATTGTTCTTCATCACATTGAGGTATATCTCAACACTCCTCTCCATCTCAATTTTCTCTATTGTCTTTATTATTTTTCATGGCTCCACGATTGTTCAATCGCGGGAAGAGACTTCAAACCGAGGGAGCGTCCTCTTCGAATGCTCCTCCTCGTGGTGAACCGCCCGTTGAACAACAACCACCTATCCAACCGTTGTTTAACCCGCCTCGTCCACTTGACCCAAACACGTTTGACGACCGAATATTTGTATCTCTTGACGCGTCAAATGAATGGTTTAGTGATTTTCGGACACGTCCGGTGTTTGTGGGCATTTTATCAATTTTACTATTTTCTCTCAATATGATGCACTTTTTCATGATCTTTGCCTTGACGAACTTGTCACAACCAACTCGGTCATATATCGTAATGCTATTCAAATATTCTACTGCAACCTAACTCATGATGATACACATATTTACTCACGGGTTGCAGGCATTGACATCTCGTTTGATGATTTCGATTTGGCCGAACACCTTGAACTCTAAGAGCCAAACTCATGAAAAAAGCTTGTTGAAGCTCGATCGTTCCAATTTCCCGATGGGTCTTTACTTGAAAGCTTCTAGGACGACTTGTGTACTCCTAACACACGTCCCCGCAAACTTTTGGCCAAGTATCTCAATCCCTATTTTTATGAACTTCATCGGATTATCTTTAACACTATTTTGCCCAAAGCAGGATCCACCGATGAAGTCACCTACTTTGAAATCTCGGCCTTATATCACCTCCACTTTCATGTAATATTTAATCTTCCACGTACCATGATGGATTGGCTGATTAATTCTAGGAAGAAACCAAGATCCTTGGTTTATGCTTTGTATCTTCATATGGTCTTTCATGCTTTTCGTATACCTCTTGATGAGTGTCAGTTCTTACCTGCCCCTGCCTTCCTCTCTAAGGCACGGAGACTTCAGGCAGCAGTTGGCTCACCTGTTGTGTCCGAGCACTTTGACGATGAGCCAGATGCCCCTCCTCTGGGATAGGATCCTCCTCCTCCTCCTGCCACTCTCGAGTCCCTCTAGACTATGCTCCGCGATCGTTTCACCTTGGAGGATGATCTCTGGACTCAGCTTGACTACCGGACTACCTTGCAGATGAGTGCCATTAGCAACTCACTGTACGATATTCGGTACTCCATGTCTCGCCATCCTTCCGTGCCTATCCCTATGGAGCGGGACCCTGGTCGTAAAGGGTATCGTATCGATGACCCTTGGATTATTTGCTACTTGGATCCAGGTGCGGCCTTCGTGGACCCTCGTCGTTCCTTTACTGATCCATCCGACGATGCTGGGCCTTCACGAGCTCGATAATGGATATGGACTTCTACTTGCTGCTGCTATTGAGGATCATAGCTTATGTTTTTATGCACTTTGGATTTTAGATGCTTTTATGCACTTTGATTGTATTAGACTTATTATTATGTATGACTTTTGAGACATTCAGTAGTTTTATCAGTATCTATGCAGTTTCATCTATTACCTTTTGGTACGCTTGCCAGTTCTTATTTGTTTATGGTTTATTGCTAAATGCCAAAAGGGAGAGAAATTTTGGTATATTCTATATTCTTTTTATATTCTTTTTGTATCTGTATCTGTGCTTTGGGGAGAATATTTTTATCAGGCCAACAGGTTCAAAGCAGTGTTTACGGGGGAGCTATTGCTAGCTCGGCATTGATTACGGGGGAGCTATGCCATTTTTCTATAATTTGTCCAGGTATGAATATTGAATATACAACTATCATTTTGTTAATTATCAATATGGGGGAGATTGTTGACACAAAATCACAGTAAACCAAATATTGATAGAATTAACTACATGATACTTGTGATAATTCAATACGACACATGAAGACTACTTCCAGTACAAGTCAGACGACAGCCCGGATTTACAATGCAAGTTATTTTGAGTCTGTATTTTTACAATTTTATTGAGTCTAGACTTATGTAAACTAAGCTGTACTGAGCATCTGAGACTTAGCCAATAACCATACCCAAATCCAATAGCTCCACACATATCCAAATGAGCCAATTGGACCCATGACCCATTCTGTGCTCTGGAGATAGAGTTCGGGCTGAACTCTGCCTCCACACAGAGTTCGGGCCGAACTCTGCCTCCTAAAAATTAGCACCCTAATTTTTAGGGTTGGCTGGTTGTAAGTTGTCCAAGGGCTAAATTTTTGAAAATTCCAACCAGAATTCTGGTCGAATTCTGCCTACCTGATATCCTATAAATAGGCCATGAATTCTCTCATTTTTATTCATCCAATCTTCTCTTCTCTTCTCTCTAAAGCTCCATACAAGCCATACCCTTCTTTATCTACTAGCCACAAGCTCCTTAAGCCTCAGGTGCTCAGTACTTTTCAGTCAGGAGTTTGTGCAAGAGTTCAAGAAGTCGCTTGAAAAATTCCAAGCATCGCCACTGCGATCTTTGTAAGAAGTTGACGTGCTCTTCTGAAGAAAAGGCACAGGGTATAACTACTATTTCACAAATAGTGGATTTAATCCTGAGCTAGAGTTCTCAGGCCTGGACTAGTCCTCCACGAGGGAAATCAGGTTAAAAATCGGCTGTGTTTACGTATGCTTTCTTGCTCCTTATTTATTTTCGCATTTACTCTGATTACTTTCAGCTTGTGAAAGAGTTTAATTTTTAATTGGTTATTATCGTTATAAACTATATTCACCCCCCTCTAGAGTTGCCATCTGTTCTTCAACATTCACATATATAAACCATATATATAGATAGTATATATAGGTTGTGTGTATGTCTATAGACATTGTGTAGCATTAGATAAGGTAGAACTTCTGGTTAACATATAGGTATACATCCATACATACATATAGGCCTCATTTTTATATCAAACATATATATATATATATATATATATATATATATATATATATATTTTATATATATATATATATATATATATATATATATATATATATATAGAAAAAAAATATATATATATATAGTGATATAGAGAGAGGCAAATGTGTATGTGTGAGCGTTGGTGTACCAAGAGTGTGTGTGGCAAGTAGGAGACAGTGAGTTGTGTGTAGGTACATGTGAGGGTTTAGATTAGTGTATAACAGAAAAGTGGGTTAGATAATTGTGTGTTCAGATTTAGAGTAGTGTGGCAGTGTGTGTGATGTTGTAATCTAAAATCAAGGAATAGAAAATCAGTTGACAGTTTTTTGTATTAGTAAAATAGGAAAAGGTTCTCAGGTTTCACATGAACTCAGGTTACACATTTAACAACCCATTCCCAGTTATCAAACCCCTTAAATCTCAGGAAATACATAATGGAAATCACAGCTTACCTATTGAGTTCTCAGGTTTACATTATAAGACAGTTAACAGTATAGCAATTATGGAATTTCAGTGAAAGGTGAATGTGTATGGAACATCACACACTACAAGAAAATAGGGCTTTGCCGACATTTTTTTCTCCGACGTTTATAAAAACGTCGGCTTAGTCATGATACACCAACGTTCTACATGAAGCGTTGGAAAATACCAATGTTTTCTCTTAAACGTAGAGGATTATCGACGTTTATTTCTCGACGTTTATGTTTAAGTCGTCTTAGGCAAGCAAATACCAACCTTTTATATTAAACGTTGCAAAATATTGACTTTTCAACGTTTTTCTCGACGTTTGTCTTAAACGTCGAAAATCACTACAAGAAAATATGGCTTTTTCGACGTTTTTTTTTCCCGACGTTTATAGAAATGTTGTCTTAGGCATGATACACCAATGTTCTATAATAAACGTTAGAATATTGCGAACGGAAAATATTATAGCATTATTTTCATTTCTCTCTAATATTTAGTCCTTTCCCTCCTAAAATCATCTAATTCCTACAATCCAGTGCTGCTCCTCTCTTCATATGGAAAAACCTAGCCCATGCCCTAACCCTACATTCACTGAAACCAATATCTTCTCTCGCAGCTGATCAACAAACCCCCTACACAAACTCTAAGAAGAAAAGGAGCGCAGAGGAGGAGTTCATTCCTCTGTAGTAGACTCGTCTGCGGCACTCAAGCCACGATGTCCTCCCCTTGGCGTCGGTTATGAACATGGTGTACGGATTGCTCCTCCCGCACTCCCGATGAGCCCTCATTCCCCTTGTTCTGTCTTATTTCTGTCGATGAATCCATGCCTGCACCATATCTGTCGATCGAGCAAACTATGGGTAGAGTAGTCCACAAAGAGGATGATCACGAACTGGAGCCAACTACGGTTAGAGATCGAATGATGGAGTTTCAACCAGGAAGGGGGAATTTGAAGTCGTGTCCATGCCAGGTACATAATATAGTGGTTGTCTGTTATCTATGTAGTGCATGTCAACTGCTTGTGGAAATTCCTAAGAAATAAAATCAAAAGAGGTTGCATACGAAAATTTATTGATAGCGCTAAAAATGTTCAGACATGTCATCGAATAGCTGTATAGGCATATTGATGACCGCATAGACCTCATCAAGTTTATCAAGATCATCTACAATGCCAGAATGTACTTGATCCTCTGTGTCAGTCCCTTTGTCGCCATATTTTTTTCTTTTCTTGTTTTACTAATGTGGGATTGTAATTTGTAGCTAATTTTTTTGGTATTGTATTTTCCAGGAATCATGTTTCGAACCGACAATGAGCATTAGGTTTGGAAGTTCTTTGGATGGATTTTTTTTGGTTCGGTTTGGTTAGATGAATGTGTTGGTTTTGGGGGTTTCAAAGGCATATATAGAATTTCACTACGTACACAATGGACGTGATGAAGAAAGGAAAGTTCTTTGTAAGTTTCTACCTATTTCTCAGTCACATACTCGGCATAACCAGAGAGTTAGAGTTCACAAGTGGTGAGGAGTACTCATGTCATTCCTTTCTTAATAAAAATATAAAACAAGATTAATCTTAGAATTGACACAATCTGCCATTAGAGTCCTCATTGCTAAACTTGCATGGACATTAGAAGTCAAGGCTGACTTTCTTTCTTAGCCTAACGATATTCATGGATTTATAGGACCAAAGCTTCACTTCTTATAAATTGAATTTTCGGTATGAGTGGAAAGAGTATTATTTCTATTAGATTTGTCCAGATACATCTATGGAATGATTAATGTCACAGTATTAAATAAACATTTATTATTATTATTTTTTATCAATAATATTCAATAGGTTTTGGTTGCACAATTTCTTTGTTATTGCAATTCTAATTAGCATTTTCTTGTACTGAGTTCATCTTCAGGTTACCAGTTCTCTTCAGGAGATCGCATCTGATCTTTGTGACCGTGTTGAACTTTATGCCAAAAGAACTCCTATATTTGATGAATATAACATTGAGGAAGAGATAAATAATATTCTTAGCAAAAGGTTGGAAGTAGCGTCAAGTACCTTTCATGATGTTTATACTTGTTGAGGTTGTTGAGTTACTGCAAATTAGATTTGCATGCTTAAGTAATATTATTTGACGTCCTACAATGAATGTAGAAACTCTGCAGAATGGTCTTTAGTACTTCCGTCACTATGCTGGTATTTGAGAAACTCATTTTTTTGCTTTGGAATATAGTTGTTGGTTAATATTTTGTAATCTTCATGTCAAATGCATGCCAAATTTGTAATTGTCTGCAAATTAACTATTATCAATCTCATAGTACTATACTAGCAAATGATTATGCTCTCACTTATGTAGTTTATGATCACACACTACTGATGTTGATTGGCTAATAATTGGACTCTTAGTGTGGGTTAATAAATTTTCCTTGTGTCTGATTACCGAGTGTAGTTACCTTCAACTTTTCTCTTTGATGGTTAGTCCTAGAAATAAAAAGACTTGAAGTAGTCAGAGAAAGAATCTACAATAGTATGATAAACCCATCACCTTCAGTTTTGCTGTATATTTCAGAGGCAATAATCTGCAACGCTAAATGAGAGAGAAAAACTTCTTATATCTTTGACTTCCTCATAGAAGCAGGTTTTAAGTGGGCATGCCATTTAGAGGTGATGTGATGCTTACTCGAGAAAAAGAATGTGAATGTTTGGAATGGATTATGGGGCATGTTAAGTTGATCTTCACTTGGGGGAAACATCTGTTGCGTCAACAATATCTTATCTTGATAATGGAGTCGTATATGTTGGTTCAAGCTATGGAGATTCACAGGTACTTTCATGATGGGTGGCATATATTATTGTTTGTTTGTACCATCTTAACCTCAGACTTGTTGGAGTTTCCCTGAAACTTTTCTGGTAGCTGCAGGAAGCTGTTTGCGAGTAGCTTGTTAATTTATTTCTTTTCCCCGTAATATTTTTATCTGGAAATTGCTGAGAAACCCAATTTCGGGATGGGCTTTTATGAAATGCCCACCCGCTGGATGAGTTTTATGAAATGCCCAGAATTAAGTATTTTCACGTTAAATATTCCAAGATTCCCTTTTAGATGCCACCCGCTGGAAACTGCTATTTTTATAATACTGAAACTACCCCTCCGCGCGAATTGGTCATCTATATGTATTTGAATTCAAAAAACTCAGATCTGGATTGCGATTTTCGTCTTCTTCTTCTTCACGAAAAAATCTGAATTTCATTGCTCTTATCTTCAGCAGAGATCGCAAAGATCGTTCGTAGTTCGGTGTGCTTTTCTTCGGTCGAACTCAGATCATCGCTCGTCATCATCATCACCATCATCACCATCTTCATCGACGTCAATTATGGAGAGAAGATCTTTCTTCTTCTTTTCCATAAGAATTATCATCGCTTTGAAAGAAGAACGAAACTCTTTATTCCTGAAAAAAACTAAATTACACGGAGAATGGCCATTCTCCTACGTTTTAACATTGGAAATGACCATTCTCCGTGTAAATTAACACGGAGAATGCCATTCTCCGTTTTATTTAAAACGGAGAATGGCCATTCTCCTGCGTTTTAACACTGAAATAACCATTCTCCGTGCTAAATTACACGGAGAATGACCATTCTCCATTTTATTTAACACGGAGAATGACCATTCTCCGTGTAAATTAACACGGAAAATGCCATTCTCCGTTTTACTTAAAACGGAGAATGACATTCTCCGTGTTTCTAACACGGAGAATGGCCATTCTCCTGCATTTTAACACTGAAATGACCATTCTCCGTGCTAAATTACACGGAGAATGACCATTCTCCGTTTTATTTAACACGGAGAATGACCATTCTCCGTTTTATTTAACACGGAGAACGTCATTCTCCGTTTTATTTAAAACGGAGAATGCCATCCTCCTGCGTTTTAACACTGAAATAACCATTCTCCGTGCTAAATTACACGGAGAATGCTATTCTCCGTTTTATTTAGCACGGAGAATAACATTCTCCGTTTTATTGAACACGGAGAATGGCATTCTCCGTGTTTCTAACACGGAGAATGGTCATTCTCCTGTGTTTTAACACTGGAATGACCATTCTCCTTGATAAACTACACGGAGAATGGAATTCTCCGTGTAAATTAAGACGGAGAATAGTCATTCTCTGTGTAATTTAGCACGGAGAATGGTGGTCATTCTCCGTGTAAATTAAGACGGAGAATGCCATTCTCCGTGTTAGTAACACGGAGAATGTCATTCTCCGTGTAAATTAAGACGGAGAATGACATTCTCCGTGTTACTAACACGGAGAATGACCACCCTCATGCAAAATTAACATTTTTCGTGTTATAACACGGAGAATGACCATTCTCCAGCATTTTATGGTCAGCTGAAACTTTGGAGAGCCATAACTTTTGACTGGGAGGTCGAAACGTGGTCCCGTTTGTCGCAAAATGAGCGTATCGTCGAGGAGACTGAAAGTAACAGCTTCATCGTTAGACGGCCTTCCGAAATTTTAAAATCGCAAAAAAATGATGTTTGGACCTCCGTTTTAGCAGTTTTGCAGTTTGTCCCGGTCTTTCCGAAATTTTCCGACGAGTTTTTGAAGATTTTTGAGGAGAAAACCTAGATTCGAAAGTGAGCAGCGTATGGAAGAAGATGAAGTATCGAAACATTTTTTAAGAGCAGTTTCGTGGGTGTTTTCAATAAATTAAAAGGAAGGGCAAAATGGTCATTTGGAACCCGCTTTGGATAAGTTTCTCTAATTCTGGACACGCGATGAAAGTTTTTTTAGCGGTGGGTTTTACATAAAACTTTTTTAGTTTTTGGGCATTTCATAAATCCTCCCATTTTTATCTTGCTGGCTATAGCCGAGTATTCGTGCAATATTTACTCTTTAGACTTTGTGTGCTGTATTATCCTTCTCTGGATGAACTCATCTCTAGTATTTATAATTACTGATTATTATGTAAAGAATGCAATATATGTAAAGAAGCGGTGGTTTGGAGCCTTTCGACATATACAACATAGACCAATATATGCAATGTTTAGGGGCGATAAGATATTGGTTGAAAGAACTGCTAGAGCTAAGGGTAGGCTTAAATAAACCTGGATCAAAGCTAGAAAGAAGGATATGTTTATTTTTTTTTGTATCTACACAGGACATGGCCCTTAACAGAGCTGTATGAGAGAAAATATGTGAGTAGACTACCCAAAAATTTGTGACAAAGGCTTTCTTGTTATTGTTGTAGTATTATGTGATGGAAACAGCTGCTTTTCCCGTTGTATTTTTGATAAAAATCTTATTCTGTGGCCTTCCACAATTATTTTCTTGTATATATTCCCTTTATTTGTCTCACAAAAATTTTCCAGCTGTTTAGCACTACATCATACTGAAAACATATATAAAATTACTCTTGGTACAGCTAATCAAACTCAATCTGCAACCTGATGCAAAAGGTTCATATGTTGAAGTTCTTGAAAGATATATTAATCTTGGGCCCATTGTGGACTTCTACGTTGTTGACCTCGAAAGGCATGGTCAAGGTCAGGTCGTCACTTGCTCAGGAGCTTATAAAGATGGTTCACTTCGTGTTGTTCGAAATGGCATAGGAATCAATGAGCAGGTTTGTTTTATGTTTTATATACCATCTTGATATTTTAATATGCGTTTAGAACCTGTGAACATTAGTAATGATTTTCTTCATATATTTTAGGCATCCGTAGAACTTCAAGGTATCAAAGGATTGTGGTCATTACGGTCTTCCACAGATGATCCACATGATACTTTCCTGGTGGTGAGTTTTATCAGTGAGACACGTATCCTTGCAATGAACATGGAAGATGAATTGGAAGAAACTAACATAGAAGGCTTTTATGCACAAGCACAAACATTATTTTTCCAAAATGCTGTCAATGATCAGCTTGTACAGGTGCAGTTTCTTCAACAATTTCCATTTATCAATAGTTCTTGTCTGGGGGTAAAGATTATGTCAATTGCTTCTCAGAAGTTTGGCTTGAAGTCATGTTAATGTATTTTTACTTCGTACATTTATTTGAAGTAGATAACTAAATGTTTTGTTGTTACATGGCAGGTTACAGCAAATTCTGTTCGGCTAGTCAGTTCTACATCTCGGGAGCTGCTTAATCATTGGACTGCCCCTTCAGGTTTTTCTGTCAATGTTGCTACTGCTAATGCCAGTCAGGTATCTTTCTAGCTTCTGATGGTGCCTCTTGTTTTATTTGTAAATAAAATGGCTATACTCTCATATATTGTTCTTTTTTATAAATTGGGTAAAAGTTTGAAGGGATCTACTGGGATTGTTAAAAAACTTTATAAACACTACCAATCAACAGGTTATAGTATGCATTAATTTATTGGGCGATCTGGACGTACTTGCTTGGTTATTTCAACATAGTTTGGAGTATTGGCCGATACCGATATGGTTTGGCATGTCCCAATTCGATACCGTTACTGACCGATACCGACTTTTGAGGTCTTTTTTTCCTATCAATTCGGCAAAGAAAATTGAACGAAAAAGACCAATAAACAAGCGTGTAAAAGTATAGTAACGTTGTACAAGCATAATAAGGTTGTAAAAGCATGTAAATTGTAAAAGAAGAAAACTTATCTATTGCTGGCAAACCAATCAGCATGTGTGACTACTATTTCATTCAATTCCAAAATTACTAAGAAACAACACATAAAATACTTACAATTATGCCTAAATATATAAAAAAAAAATCTTCTAAAATTTAATAATTTAATAATAATTATTTGTTTTCCGATACAAAATAAATCCAATACTCTGATCCGAAACCGCCGATATTGTCATTACCACCAATCCCGATAGTCATAGGAAGGGTATTATACCGATTCCGATACCGCGAACCTTGATTTCAACTAAACATATGAAGTTAGGATTATTTTGATATATAGCATTTGAAAGGGAAGAACTTATTGTGGCGTTTTAAAGTAATAACCTGATATAAGGATTCGTACAAAGTAATCAGAAACACTATCAATCAGCAGGTTATGGTGTGAATTGAAGCGACCCTGCAGTGCTTGCACACTCAACTTGCAAATGAAATTTAGATCGTTTCTATCTATAGCATTGGAAAGGGAAGACCTTAACATTCTGGTGGTTCAAAATAATAACTATTACAAGGGTTTGTAAAATTGGCCACTGGGGGTGGGCATCTTGTCTACCTTGAAATTGGGATCGGGTCATTAACTGAAGTGAAACATATACAACTAAAACATGAGATATCATGTCTTGATATAAATCCAATTGGGGAAATTCTAGTTGTAGTTCGCTGGCAGCAGTTGGGATGTGGACTGATATAAGTGTGAGGATATATTCACTTCCAGGCTTGGATTTGATCACGAAAGAAAATCTTGGTGGAGAAATCATACCTCGTTCAGTTCATCTATTTAAATTTGAAGGGGTATGTTAATATTTGATGCAATTTGCTTTGATGCAATTTTCCTGTTATAGCAGTTTTGGTTAGAGCTAAGGATTGTTTTCCAACTTGTTATTTTTGATATATGTTGTATTTCAGATATCTTATTTATTATGTGCCCTTGGAGATGGGCGACTGTTCAACTTTTTATTGAACATGAGTACTGGTGAACTGTCTGATAGAAAGAAAGTATCTCTGGGGACACAACCAATAACACTTCGTACATTTTCATCGAAGGATACCACCCATGTCTTTGCAGCATCAGATAGGCCGACTGTAATTTATAGCAGCAACAAGAAGTTACTTTACAGTAATGTGAATCTGAAGGAAGTTGGCCATATGTGTCCTTTCAACTCAGCTGCTTTCCCAGACAGGTTCTTTCTTGCTTCTCTTTTGAATTTTTCTTGTATGCCTTTGCTAAATGGTGGTTGTATCCTCGAGTATTTTTTATCAGTTATCTTTTATCTACTGCATTGGCCAGAAGTGCAAGACATCATTTATACGAACTCGTCTAGGACCAAAAGCAATTCAGAACCTTTTTAAGTCCTGGTCTAGTTGTACTTTGAAAAGGAAGCTATAGGTCAAATAGTAATTGAATGACTCGTTCTTTTTTGCCCTTCCACATTGTGGGAAGTGTATTATTCTTGTGGAGTTTTGTACGTTTATGATAAGAATACAAATACTATTCTCAAGGACATGTTTAGCGTCAAGTTGTATGTATCTGTAGATTGTTTGCTAATGTTTGTTTTTTCTTCTCTATGATTCATAGCTGCTGATGGGCTTGTGGATTTTCGGTGAGTTCTGCTTTTTGTCTAGTGCTGCGGGATACGGATACTTTCATAGAATTTTATGTGGCTGGCGGATATGCCCCGACTGAAAAGTCGAAACCAGACTGCATTGAAATCTCGTTTCCTTGGAGAAGATCAAGTTCATCTGCAGAACCTGAAGAAAAAAAAAAATTATACATGCAAACGGTTTCTATCTGACATCTTATTTAGTGTTTTACTTCAGGAGAAGATGTTTCTTACTGTAATGAAACGTTGGAAAATTATGTACTGTAAAATATTGTAAAAAATTATACATACAAACGGTTTGTTTCTGACATCTTATTTTTATTTTGTTAAACTAAATAGTATTGTAAAATATTGTATTTTTTAATAAAAGTTTTTTTTAATTATGTACTGTTTGAAGTTACAATGTTAATTGGAGTGTGGTTTAATTACTCATTAGGAAGCTAGTTGAATACAAGTGCATGGCTAATATACCCAAATTATTTTTTTTAAATTTCTTTACCTATACCGACGTTTATGGTAAAATGATGGGAAATGTTTGGAAAAGCAAATTCTAACATTTTTAAAAAAAGGTTGGGAAAGAAGTTTAGTTTTTGACATTTCTATTAAAACGTTGGAAAATTAGTAGCCATTACATCACAATTTTCAACGTTTATTAAGCATTGTTGCAAACGTCGTTTTTACCTATATCTACGTTTATCTAAAACGTTAGAAATTCCCAACTGCGGCAACGACAACGTTTTTCATAAATGTTAAAAAAACGTTGGAAATTCCTATGCCAACGTTTTTTTACCTTTTTTACGACGTTTATAAAATGTTGGGAAAAATCAATTTTCTTGTAGTGACACAGTTTAACCTATAACAGTGGTGCAAATATGTGTACATAAGTATAGAAATCTGTGTAACAGTAAGGGGCCAATGTAATGTGAAACATTTTAGCATTCCTAAAATTCTCAGGAATTTGTACAATTGACAGTTCATATTTAACCAGTCCAACCAATTTCGAAAATACCTATTTTTCTGACACCAATCAATACAAAACCATTTCAGTTTTAAAACATTGAAACCTCAGATTACATTCCTAACTAGAGTCTCAGGAAATTACAATAACTGAAATATCATTTTTTAAATTTCAAACTCAGTTAAACATTGAATTAAATCTCAGGAATTTTGTTCACAAATCATTCCCAGTTTTTCACATATTTCATTTGATTGAAACTCCGGAATTTCTCTTATGTACTCAGGTTAACACTTACCCATAGTTAACTAACCTTAATCAACATGGACATTAACATTTAATTATCAGGAATCACAGGAATTTTACTAACTGTCAGTCCATATCAAAACCCAACTGGAAAACGCTGATACACAACAACCCAAATTCAAAAACCTAAATTAACCAATATAATTTAAAGAACAGTCATATAGGAATGTTCCCCATATGATTTCGTGTCTAGGGTGTGTCATTCGTGTCCACTAGAGTGGACACGAAGTGTCCAAAGCAAGGGAATTAGGTTCGGGAATTCTGGTAGTGCACAGCTCGTACACTAGCTCGTGCAGCCATGTCGATCGACCTAGGTCACGACATGAAGCACATGAGCTCTCGTGCGCATGTCCACAGGTAGATGGGGTCTAAGGTTAGAGAGTCGACACCCTGTATCGAGTCCAAGATGTGTCAGTGTCCGAGTCGAAAGCTATATCAGTAGGGAAAACCCGTGTGCACAGTCTGTGTACAAAACTAGTGCGTGAGCGATTACATGTCCGACACGACACAAAGAGTCATGAAACTTGGGGAGTGACTTGTCAGTCACTGTCCCGACCTCCACACCAATTTTGGTGGGTTCACAAGGTCTGTGCAGTAAGCACGACACATTTGGCAGTAGGACATCGAGACACTGTCTCGTGCTGCAAGTACATATTGATTTTTGACACGAAAATGAAACCAGTGTGTACTCAGTCAATGGGGGATTGAAAACACATGTATAGGACTATCAATCCATGCAATTAGTTTCAAAAATGATTATTAAAACACTGGTTTAGGCATTTCTTCGAGCACCAATTTATTTGGGCTGATACGTGTTCGATACGGACACGAAATGGACACTACCTAGCACCAAACTATCCCTACAGCTAGGGTATACCTATATGCATGCATCTATGAAAATAAAACATGATTTTAGAAGGGTTTCATGGGATTTACCTATTGAGATTGAATCTCAATAAAAAAAGGATAATGATGAGGTTTCTCCTTGAACTCCAATTGACCAAGGCACTTCAAACCCTAGCTAGCAAGCCCCTACTAGCTTTCACTATTGTAGAGGGTGATGTTGCAATTGATTAGGACTAATTTGGGCTTGATTTGGATATTAGCGAAGAAAATTTGGGGAGGAACTATTAGGGTTCTAAGAAGTTGTAAAAGAGGCAAAGGTTTTTGCTAAGGATGTTTTATAGGAAGGGGGGCACTTGATGGCTGCCATAAGATGGATTAGGGTTAGGTTTTAGGTCTAGATGAGTGGCTAGGAGTTGTCCACCTAATTCTAGGCCTTCCTATTGGTTCAACTTGTCATAGGCTTCCTTTTTCACAAATATCCTAAGAGTAAAATATCTTACCTATAAATATCTAGATATTAATAATCATGTCATGACTAGGTTAACCTAATCAATCAAGGCTAATCTAGATTTGGCTAAGTTTCTAGGTCAAGTCTCAACTTAACAATTAGCACATATTTAATTAATAAAAATTCAAAATCACCAAAAAGTCAAAATAACCAAAACACCCTCAAGCCAAAAATGTGGTAGTGACAAGTCTACCCTCCTTAAAAGAATTTCGTCCTCGAAATTGAAAGGTAAAACTAAACTGATGAGAAGGATAGAAATCATACCTCAAGGTCCAAAAAGATAAGGGTATCGCTCGCGCATCTCATCCTCCCGCTCCCAGGTAGACTCTCCTGGAGAATGATGCCTCCATGCGACGCGAACCAAGAGTATTGTCAGTTCCTCAATACCTTCTCTCTTCGACCCAGAATCTCCACAGGCTGCTCTGGATAGCTAAGAGTAGGTCCCACCTCGATCTCCGAATGATCGAGTACATGGCTAGGGTCCGCCACGTACCGTCTCAACTGCGATACGTGAAATATATTGTGGACTCCCACTAATGTAGGTGGCAAATCTGGCCTGTAAGCCACGCCACCGACTCTTCCGCTGATAACGAAAGGTCCGATGAAGCGCGGGCTAAGCTTCCCACCTCCACCAAAAAGTATGGTACCACGTGTCAGAGATATCCTCAGAAAAACCAGATCTCCAACCTAATCACAAACAAGGTCTCAATTAACTATAATAATCTAACACGATCATTCAATCACAAAACAACAATCCTACTTCTAATCCTATCTCTAAGTTGTACCTCGAACTCCAGCGGTCTACGGTGGCTATCGACACAATGCCGATGTCTGTCCTGCGCCATGCGAAGTCGATCTCTGATGAGCTTTACCTTCTCGGTTGCATCCACAACCATCTCAGGTCCCAATAAAGCTCGCTCTCTGACGTCATCCTAAGACAAGGGTGTACGACATCTACGCCCGTACAGTGCCTCGAACGGTGACATCTCAATACTGGCCTGAAAACTATTATTGTATGCAAACTCCACTAAGTGCAGGTGATCCTCCCAGGATCCTCCGAAGTCCAAGACACAAGTTCGCAGCATGGCCTCGAGTGTCTGAATAGTCCTCTTTGACTGTCCGTCCTTCTGGGGTGGTATGCAGTACTAAACTTGAGCTGAGTGCCCAAACTAGTCTGCAGACTCCTCCAGAAATAGGAAGTAAAGCGGCTATCCCGATCTGAGACAATGCTCACCGGAACTCCATGAATCCTGACGATCTGCTGCATGTACATCTCTGCTAGCCTCTCTGTAGACGTACCCACCTTAAATGGCAAAAAGTGGGCCGATTTGGTCACCCTGTCAACGATGACCCAAATTGTGTCTTTCCCTTCTGGTGTACGCGGCAATCCCGAAACGAAGTCCATCGTGATGTGTTTCCACTTCCACTCTGGAATGGGCAACGACTGCAACAAACCTCCTGGCCTCTGCCTCTCTGCCTTCACCTACTGGCAGACCAAACATCTAGCGGCGAAGCGTGCTACCTTCCACTTTATCCCACACTACCATACATGCTCTCTCAGATCCCTATACATCTTGTTTGCACCTGGATGCATAGAGTACCGAGATCGGTGGGCTTCATGTATGACCTGCTCTCGAAGCTCTCCACTGGGCACACACAATCTAGAACCGTACCTCAATGCGCTATCCTCTGCAATGGTGAACTCCTCATCCACCAATCCTGCTCGAGCATGCTCTCGGATGTACCACAGAGCAGCATCGTCGAACTGAGTCGACTTGATCCTCTCTATCAAGCCCGACTGAATCTGCAGACCCCAGATCTGTATCTCTACTCCTGGCACTAGCACCTTGATCCCCAGGCTCTCCAGATCTGCTAGCAAGTGACGATCTACCGTCAAACACATGGTTGTCGGATATCTGCTCAAAGCATCGGCAACCACATTGGCCTTCCCTGGATGATACTGCAGTGCAATGTCAAAGTCCTTCATCAACTCCAACCATCTACGCTGCCTCATGTTGAGCTCCTTCTGCGTAAACACATACTTCAAGCTCTTATGGTCTGTGAAGATCTCTATACGCTCTCCGTATAAATAGTGTTTCTATAACTTCAAAGCAAAAATAACTGCCGCCAACTCTAAATCATGGGTAGGGTAGTTCTTCTCATGCGGACGTAACTGCTTGGAAGCATAGGCAATTACCTTTCCATGCTGCTGTAAGACACAACCCAAACCCTTTCCCGAGGCGTCACTGTAGATAGTGAACCTGCCTGATCCTGATGGAAAGGTCAGAATCGGAGCTGTCATCAACCGCTTCTTCAACTCATCAAAAGCGACCTGACACTACTCTGACCAGATATACTCTGCGTCCTTCCGGGTCAGCCTAGTCAATGGCTCTGTAACCCGGAAGAAATCCTGAACGAACCTCCTGTAGTAGCCAGCCAATCACAGGAAGCTCCTGATCTCCGTAACTGAAGTATGTGCTGCCCACGCCTCAACTGCCATGATCTTCCTCGGGTCAACTGAGATCCCATCTCCAGTCACAACATGCCCTAGGAAATTAACTCAGTCTAGGAAGAACTCACACTTCGAGAGCTTGCCATAAAGCTCTTCCTTCCTGAGAGTCTCCAGAACCACTCTCAAATGCTCCTCATGCTCATGCTCATCCGCAGTCTTCGAGTACACTAAGATATCATCGAAGAACACCACTACGAACATGTCCAAGTACTGGTGGAACACCTTGTTCATCAGGTTCATGAATACCGCCGGGGCATTAGTCAACCCAAACGGTATCACCATAAACTCGAACTGGCCGTACCACGTCCTGAATGCTATCTTCGGGATATCCTCCCTCTTCACCTTCACCTGATGGTAACCTGACCTCAGATCAATCTTCGAAAATACCCTAGCTCCGCTCAACTGATCAAAGAGATCATCGATCCGCGGCAGTGGGTACCTGTTCTTGATCGTAAGGTTGTTGAGTGCCCTATAGTCGATACACATCCGTACCGTCCCATCCTACTTCGGTACAAAAACATCGATGCACCCTATGGTGAAGAACTAGATCGGATGAAGCCTTTGTCCTGTAACTCATCCACATGTTTCTTCAACTCCACCAACTCGCAGTTGTTCACCCTATAGACGTGCTGAGATATCGGCTCTGCGTCGGGCACTAAGTCTATAGAGAACTCAACGTCTCTGTCCGGTGGTAGTCCTGGCAAGTCCTCCAGAAAGACATCCATGAACTCTGCTATCAATGGATGTGGCACTGTCTCCTCCTCAACTAAAACTCCGCAGAAGACTTCGCTGCTCTGCTCTACCTCCCACCTGGCGAACTTGAACTCTGGCTCTCTTGGCGGACAGAAAAGAACTCTACCACCGCGACAATCTATACTGGCATGGTGCCTGCTCAACCAATCCATCCCGAGTACTATATCATAGTTCGGTAGTGGCATTACGAGCAAACTCACATCCAGTTCTTGGCCTCCCAAAACTACTCTCCGATCCTTATAAATAACACTGACGAGGATAATGCCACCCCTGGTCATGATCTTGTAAGTCCTAGGCAATGATTCAGAAGCAAGATGGTGTCGAATAGTAAAAGATACTGACACAAAGCTATGGGATGCCCCAGAATCAAACAATACGAAAGCAGAAACGGAGTTGAGAAGAACAAAACCTGTAATAAGATCTCCAATAGAATCTGAATCCTCCGCTGCCATGGCGAATGCTCGCCCCTGCTGGCCTCCCCTAGCCTGCTGCTGATGCTGGACGAACCTCTGCTGTTGAGTCTGCAGGACTGGTCCCTTCTGCTGGCCTACTGGAGGCTTAGCTCCTCCTCCTCCTCCTGGTGTTGGACGAGCTGCCGTTACAGAACAGTCTCTGATCTGGTGGTCTGGCGAACCATACATCAGGCACCTTCCTAGCCTCTTCCTACAGTCATTCAACCCGTGTCCCGGCTTCCTGCAGAAAGGACAACTGGTGGTCTGCTGCTGCCTGGGGCCCTGCTGAAAAGGTGCTCGGCCCTGCCCTTGAGGCTGCTGCTGGAATTGCCTCTGCTGCTGCTGCTGGAAGTGGGGCCTCTTGGTCGGACCCCCGCTGCTACTGGCTCCGTGGAAGTCTCGACCTCTCTTGAGCCTCAGCTCAAGATCATCCTCTGCTGCCATGGCACCCATCAAAATCTTCTCGAAAGTGGCTCTCCGGTCACTCTTGGTTAAGGACTTGACCTCCTTGACTAACCCCTTCCGGAACCTCCGAGCCTTCGCCGTCACGCTGAGCCCCTCCACAAATCTGCCCAGTCGGTAGAACTCCCCTGTGTACTCCTTGACAGTACGGCTGCCCTGAACTAGGCTCTCAAACTGCATCTCCAGGGAGCCGAGAGCTGTGTCAGGGAAAAATTTCTCCTTGAACAACTTCTTGAAGGCTGCCCAAGTCTGTCCCTCAGTCCCCACTCTAGGGTCCGCCTGATACCAAGTGTGGGCCAGGTCCTGTATCTAGCTGCCTACCGTCTCGATCTGAAGTCGGGCTGGTCTCTCCGCCAGCCGAAATATCTCTTCGATATGTTCGATCCAGTCATCGAAATATAAGATCCCCTCTGTGCCACGAAAGTCCCACGGATGCATCTTCTAAAAGTCCTAGATCCCTGGTGTCCTTAGCTGATATGGCTACGTCTAGCCTGCCTGCGGCTGCGCGATAACTCTCTCCACAGTCGTTAGGGCAAGCTGATGGGCATTCTATATGCCCTGCTGGAAATGAGCGGTGTGTTGTCGCTGAGACTCCACCATCTTTGGAGGAAATCGAACAACTGCCCCGCATCAACTGATCCGAAAGGTGGTTGTTGCTGTTGTAGAGGAATATCAGGAATGATGGGGGAAAGTCTCTGTACAGGCGGAGGTACACCTCCAAATGCAGTAGAAATGCCAACCTGAGTCGGCACAAAAGGAGCTGCGGTCTCGTAGCCCTGCTGATCAGGACGAGAGGTGGCCGACCTCTCGATAGTATCCTCCGGACCGGAGCGATGGGATCATGTCTCCGTAACCATCTTGAAGACAGATCAAAACAGAAACAATTACTGAGAATGAAGTAAAAAATCAAAGGAGGACAGTTTATTTATTCAAAAGAAAAATATTTAATCAACAAGAATTTAGATGGCAAATATTGGATCGGAGTTTTCCTAATATGATTGAGTACCTCAAAACTATATCCTATCCTACTGCAGGCTGTAGTGATACTCTAGTTCGAATACCAACAATCTGACCTGCATGGGCTACCAATAAAAATGTGTCACGACCCGCACCCTAGAGTAAGGGCACGAGAAGTGGGTACGTCCAGCCTACGCCGTAGTGTCGGCAGTAGAACACTGTCCAAGGTCACAACATCTAACAATATAAGGTACCTATACAGTATATACACTCCGAATGGAGGTGACAATACAGAATGCAGTCTCAATCGCAACTAAGGCAGAAATAGTACGATATCATAGATGAAAAATCTCAAGGAAGATACAAACAGAAAGGGAAATAAGTCTAAGTGTCAAAACAACACAACAACAAAACATAATACAACTCAAATTCCAATGACAACATAAGTAAGATAAATCCTAACTAAACTAGTCTAGGCAGTAGGGGTGATGTCATCAGCTAGAGCTGGGTCCTCCTGAGAGTCGAGCTCGCAAGTATCGTCTAGGGCTGCTCCATAGTACGTAGGATAGCAATCCTGACGTTATCTGTAATATTTTCAACAGGTCAAGTTAAGACAGGAACGAGCACAATACATCTCATGCGATTCACATCATGGCAGGAAAGTAAAAACATGCAGAAGAGTAAGATACATAAATTATAAGAAGATGTACACAAAAACAAGAGAGATATTTGTAAACTGGAAATATATACATGATAAGTAAGAACTGTAAGTGACTAGTAATTCAGAGCACAAGACGGTTATGTAAACAGCACGATATTGTACACGAGTAATCTAGAGAGGTTCATACGATTTGGATTGATCACATAACCACTTCTACTCTCCCGTCCCCAATCAATACACAAAGATTCAGTCAAGTTACGTTATTGCACACGAAGTATAGTTGCACACGATGATCATGTGGGCACGTGAGTACACGATTTCACACAATTTGCATACGAACGACACGAACACAAGGAGTACACGAGGCCCATGATAAAGTACACGAACACGAAATACCCGATGTATTCGCTAAGGGGATAACATCGCATGAAAAGAACCATATAGTAACAATCCGTGATAACAAGTGTCAGTATCAAGTAAAGTAATCTAGAGCATGAATGTAGGTCCTAGCAAGTATGAAAAGATCAGAGAATGTACTCGCCTGAGATCCGAATGTCCCTGAGAAAATAAAGTTCGAAACGAGGTAACTGAGTCCTATTTAGAGCAACACAAGTCATGATGTATACAAAGAAATTATAATTTGAATAATACAATGTGTCTACATGTTTCTAGTTCAGTCTGGACCAAAGTCAACTCTTGGTCAACTATGGTCAACTCTAAAAGTCAACAAAGTCAACTCTAATCAATTTAGGTCAAACTAGTTAGGGTTTGGTCAATCTTAGTCAACTAGTCTTAGTTAGTCTAATCTAGGCTCAACAAGTCAATTCTAGGTTTACAACGCATAGCCTAGGCAACTTCTACACTACACACAAAACTAAACCATAGTCTAGCATCACATCTAACTAGCTAGGCACACTCAACCTAGTAATCTAGTCTAGTGCCACATTTATATTAACATTCACATATATAAACCATATATATATAGAGTATATATATAGGTTATGTGTATGTGTATAGACATTGTGTAGCATTAGATAAGGTAGAACTTCTAGTTAACATATAGGTATACATCCATACATACATATAGGCCTCATTTTTATATCAAACATATATATATATATATATATATATATATATATATATATATATATATATATATATATTTCTTTTTTTTTTTTTATATATATATATATATATATATATAAAAATATATATATATATATATATATATATATATATATATATATATATATATATATATATAAATATATATATATATATATATATATATATATATATATATATATATATATATATATATATATACATATAGTGATATGGAGAGAGGCAAATGTGTATGTGTGAGTGTTGGTGTACCAAAAGTGTGTGTGGCAAGTAGGAGACAGTGAGTTATGTGTAGGTACATATGAGGGTTTAGATTAGTGTATAACAGAAAAGAGGGTTAGATAATTGTGTGTTCAGATTTAGAGTACTGTGGCAGTGTGTGTGATGTTGTAATCTGAAATCAGGGAATAGAAAATCAGTTGACAGTTTTTATGTATTAGTAAAATAGGAAAAGGTTCTCAGGTTTCACATGAACTCAGGTTACACATTTAACAACCCATTCCCATTTATCAAACCCCTTAAATCTCAGGAAATACATAATGGAAATCATAGCTTACCTATTGAGTTCTCAGGTTTGCAATATAAGACAGTTAATAGTGTAGCAATTAGGGAATTTCAGTGAACAGTGAATGTGTATGGAACATCACACAGTTTAACCTATAATAGTGGTGCAAATGTGTGTACATGAGTATAGAAATCAGTATAACAGTAAGGGGTCAATGTAATGTGAAACATTTAACATTCCTAAAATTCTCAGGAATTTGTACAATTGACAGTTCATATTTAACCAGTCCAACCAATTTCAAAAATCCCTATTTTTCTAACACAAATCAATACACAACCATTTCAGTTTTAAAACATTGAAACCTCAGATTACAATCCTAACTAGAATCTCAGGAAATTACAATAACTGAAATATCATTTTTCATATTTCAAACTCAGTTAAACATTGAATTAAATCTCAGGAATTCTGTTCACAAATCATTCTCAGTTTTTTACATATTTTATTTGATTAAAACTCAGGAATTTCTCGTATGTACTCAGGTTAACACTTACCCATAGTTAACTAACCTTAATCAACATGGACATTAACATTTAATTATCAGGAATCACAGGAATTTCACTAACTGTCAGTTCATATCAAAACCCAACTGGAAAACACTGATACACAACAACCCAAATTCGAAAACCTAATTTAACCAATATAATTTAAACAACAGTCATAAAAGAATGTTCCCCATATGATTTCATGTCTAGGGAGTGTCATTCGTGTCCACTAGAGTGGACACGAAGTGTCCAAAGCAAGGGAATTAGGTTCGGGAATTCTGGTAGTGCACAGCTCGTGCACTAGCTCATGCAGCCATGTCGATCGACCTAGGTCACGACACGAAGCACGTGAGGTCTCGTGCACGTGTCCAGAGGTAGATGGGGTCTAAGGTTAGAGAGTCGACACCCTGTATCGAGTCCAAGATGTGTCAGTATCCGAGTCGAAAGCCGTATCAGTAGGGAAAACCCGTGTGCACAGTCTGTGTACAAAATCAGTGCATGAGCGTTTACGTGTCCGATACGACACGAAGAGTCCTGAAACTTGGGAAGTGACTTGTCAGTCACTACCCCGACCTCCACACCAATTTTGGTGGGTTCACAAGGTCTGTACAGTGAGCACGACACGTGTGGCAGCAGGACATCGAGACACTGTCTCATGCTGCAAGTACTTGTCAATTTTTGACACGAAAATAATACCATTGTGTTCTTAGTCAATGGGGGATTGAAAACACATGTATAGGGCTATCAATCCATGCAACTAGTTTCAAAAATGATTATTAAAACACTGGTTTAGGCATTTCATCGAGCACCAATTTATTTGGGCTGATACATGTCCGATACGAACTCGAAATGGATACTACCTAGCACTAAACTGTCCCTATAGCTAGGGTATACCTATATGCATGTGTCTATGAAAATAAAACATGATTTTAGAAGGGTTTCATGGGATTTACCTATTGAGATTGAATCTCAATAAAAAAGGGTAATGATGAGGTTTCTTCTTGAACTCCAATTGACTAAGGCACTTCAAACCCTAGCTAGCAAGCCCCTACTAGCTTCCGCTTTGGTAGAGGGTGATGTTGCAATTGATTAGGACCAATTTGGGCTTGACTTGGATATTAGGGAAGAAAATTTGGGGAGGAACTATTTGGGTTCTAAGAAGTTGTAAAGAGGCAAGGGTTTTTGCTAAGGATGTTTTATAGGAAGGGGGGCACTTGATGGCTGCCATAAGATGGATTAGGATTAGGTTTTAGGTCTAGATGAGTGGCTTGGAGTTGTCCACCCAATTCTAGGCCTTCCTATTGGTTCAACTTGTCATAGGCTTCCTTTTTCACAAATATCCTAAGAGTAAAATATCTTACCTATAAATATCTAGATATTAATAATCATGTCATGACTAGGTTAACCTAATCAATCAAGGCTAATCTTGATTTGGCTAAGTTTCTAGGTCAAGTCTCAACTTAACAATTAGCACATATTTAATTAATAAAAATTCAAAATTACCAAAAAGTCAAAATAACCAAAATACCCTCAAGCCAAAAATGTGGTAGTGACAATTGCCATAATTATCTATAGAACCTTTTACGTCCATATCACCACTGAGTTGTTCCTATACACCCGTAAAGTCTATCCTTGCCATGTCTATATTACCTCTGAGTGTCACGACCTGTACCCACTGTGAGGGTACGGGCACATAACAACGCCCAGCCTACGCCGCAGTGTCGGCGGTAGAACGTTGTCCTAGGTTACTATCTAACCAACAACTCACGCAATTTATAGTGTACTCATCATGATCAACTCCGAATGGAGGACAAGTATAAGATATTGTAACTCAATCATAGTCTAAGCATGATAAGATAATCATAGAAGAATTAACTAAGAATAGAAAGACAACTACAAAAAAATAATAACAACTCTCAACAATCTCAAATACTACACAAGTCTCCAAATCATCTTCAACAAGTTCAACATGAAAAACATATGCTAGTCTACTAAACTAAATCCCGATCACTCCTGAGTGTCGGGGCCAAAGGTAGCCATCTCGTCTCCGGGTCCATAATATGTAGGGCATCTGTCCTCAGGGCAATCATCTGTAAAAAAATTCAACTGGTCCAGTCAGGACAGGAACGAGTACAACTCATCAAGAAATCCAAAGTAAATGACAGAGAACTATAAACAGTTATAGACAGTTATATTGATGAATCATGGCAGTTTTATACATGTAATGATATAGAGAACAGTTAAGGTATAAGGAAAGGAAAGTAACTAAACAAGAAGAGAACATGGCAATAAAGACTGTAAAATATAATCTAGCTGAACTAGAGTAGCATAATAAGTCCAGATAGTAATATAGACAAGTGTAACTCTAATGCAAGTCTAGTACAAGACGAATCTAATACAAGATGAATCCAGTACAAGACGATTCCAGTCAATGTGATTAATGATTCCAGGGTGAGTCCAGCCTATACTCTAACAGTGTGTTTTAAAATATCGGGATCGACATGTAAACAGCTGTAGGTAATACGGAACACCGCACACTCGGCCAAGTGTGGGATGGCTATCATTCCAGTATAATTCAAAGGGAGTGGTTCCAGTATTTGGGTATGTTCACATGCCTATTCTAATATTTCCCCGCCCAACAAGTACAAGTGAATTCATAACCCGACACGAAAATAAGTACAAGTCCAGCCAGTACACGAATGATACCAGTAAGTGATTCCAGGGTGATTCCAGTAGGTGATTCCAGAAATAGAGGCTAGACATGAATAAGTGAGTGTCGCATGAAATAGATCCAGTAATATCAAATCGTGTTTGAAACAGAGAATCAGTTAGAACTAGCTACAACTGAAATATAGTAAACGACAAGTAAATGGAAGAACTATCAGAGAATGTACTCGCCTGACACCCTGTGCAACTGATGAAAATAGATATCTGTACCGGAGTCACAATATCCTAATAAAGCAGTACAGGTTATAATATGTTTAAAATAAGGTAAATGAAGTTTATGATGCAATCTACATGATTTCTAGGTCAATCTAGGTCAAAGTCAACTCTAAGTCAAACCAGGTTAACTGTCTAGGTCAAACTAGGTCCAAGTCAAACTTGGTCAACTCTGGGTCAACCCAAGTCAATACTCTAGTCAAACTAGGTCAATTGGTCACATCCGGACTAAATGTTGACTTTTGGTCAACTCTAGTCAACTAGACTAGTCAAACTAAGTCAACTAGGTCAAGCCTAAGCCAAACAAGTCTCACTAGGCCTAACCAACCTATTCTAGCAAGCACACACGCTATCTAGGCTATACAAGCCAACAACACATGTTCACTGGCATTCATGCCATATACATAGGCAATAAGCCATATGCTATGTGCCCTGTATATAGGCTAAACACATATTAATTATATATCTAATTTAATATAGATAATCACATTATACATCTATAGGCTACATGATAATATATCTCACATATATCGATATATATGTATATACATATATATATGTAAATATATGCATTGGGTAATAGGGAGAGGAATACATGTGTGTGTGTGATATGGTGTTAAAGTGGCAGTATAGTACAAGGAAATTTGTGAACAGTGATGTGTGGATGAGTGTGTGTGTGTGTAGAGAGTTTAAGGTAGTGTGTATATGAGGGTGGAATGAACCTAGAGTGTATGTGACAGTTTAGTGTCGTATAGATAATGGCAATTAACATACTACTACCCAACCCAAATTTCGAATTCCTATCATTCAACAACACCAACCAACATTCTAGTAATGACTACACAGGGATGTGAACTAATCAGAAGTTCAGGAATAAAACATGGGATTTAACATCCATTCAGTGAACAAAATCAGATTTAGGTAACTAGGAAAACAATGACAGTTTATACCATTCCAATTAATTCGAATCCCCATAAATTGATAACATCAACCCCATGAATCAATTTACAGTGAACTCACAAATACATGAGAATTTAATCATGGCAATAACTCATCAAAATTTAGTTTGAAAACTGGAAATTAAGTGACAGTTCAATAAGTGAAATCAAATTGACAGTTTATATCTTAACTTAACAGTTAACTAATTTGAATCCCCCATTCCCTTTGAAAACCATTCCTCAATGAAACCTAAACTAACATGAATTCAACCTAGTAATGACTAACACCATATATTAGGAATAAATCTCAGTTTTCAAGAAGGAAATGAAAATTTTAGAACTCAAGGTTCCAGGACTGTTTCAGTCCATAGGCACAGCCCAAACCAATGTTCGAAAGCCATAAACTCAGCACAAAAACCTATCTAACATGTAAAATCAAACTAACAGTAATTAATACATATGTAGGTGAATCAGTTATGGCAATTAAACATCAAGAATCAATTTGAAACTGGAAACAATCTCAAAGTATTAAAACTGTAAGCACGTATCAGTCCTACATAGGAAATTCGAATTCGATCAACAAAATCATGTTAATATGAAAAAATTAGAGTTGGTAATACATGAGACATGTGTACACGTGTCATACAGGTCATTCGTGTCCCATCAAGTGGACACGAACGTGTCCAACACTCACAGACACGTACACGTGTACTGCACAGCACACAGCGTCGTGCACGCGTGCACGCCTGTCCAGTGCACGACACAGGCCACGTGGAGACACGTGGCTGTGCACACGTGTACGCCTAGGGTAGGGGTACGTGTCTATGTGCCTAAAATGTGTCCACGTCACGTATCGTGTCGGATACGCTCGCATATCAGCAGCACTTTGCGCGCACAATCGACAGGCCGTGCAGCCAGTGCGGGGAGGATTTTCCCTCGTACATGCTACCAAATCGACCCAAATTTTGGGAGGATGGTGGAAGACATTGCCCCATTATGCTCACCAATTTTGGCGTATCCACGTGTCCTGTGTCGGGAGTTCTCAGCCCCGAGATGCAGGACACCGTGCACGTACGTACGGTCATCGTGTTCGTGTCCCCGTGTGGACACGACACGAAACCAAAATTAGGAAAAAATTATAGAAATGCATAAGCAAATCCTAGATCTAGGTTTCCATTAAAATGGATTTGCAAAAATAGCAAATCGAGTTGGTTCGGGCATTTCGTCGAACACTTAGCTATAGGTTTAATACGTGTCCGATACAGACACGCAACCTAATGCAAATGACACAAAATTCCTACAGTAGCTAGGGAACACCTATTCCTAAGCCATCATGTACTAAAAATAGGATTAAATCACAATTTGAGGGTGGTTACCTATGTGTGTCAATCCTCCAAGAAAACCCCAATGGAAAGATTCCAAAAACCAACTCCAAAGCTCCAAATGAACCCAAAACTGAGATTAACCACCAGAAATAATAGACATGCAGAAATTAGGTCCTAATGCAAAAGACTAGGATTAAAAAAGAATTAAAATGAATTTATGGGGATTTTTGGAAGGGGGAAAAAAGCTTTTCTTCAAAAACTAGGTCAAGCTCTAAAAGAGGCAAGAACTCCTCAACATGACATTAAATAGGGAGGGGCTCTCCTATGGCTGGTCATAAGTTGCAAAATTAGGGTTAGGGTTTCCTAAATTGGCCCATGGGCTTAAGCCATGATCAATTAAATCATTAAGTCATAAGTCATTTTGTAAAACCATAAGTCATGACTTAAATTCACTAAACCAAATCCCCTCATTCTAAAACAAATCTCTAATGACTAAAATGAGTTAACTCAAGTTAGACTAGGGTTACCATGGCTAGGGTTAGGTTCTAGGCTAGTTTACTAGGTCTCAACAAGTCAAAATCAAACTAGAATTCACCAATTCAATAAATAATCAAATAAGTCAAATAAGTCAAAATGACCAAATTACCCCTAGACTAAAAATAATAATTAAATATCCCTAATAACATGGTTAGGCTCTAGGTCATGCAGTCTCTCGGGTTTCACTGCCAGCACATCAAAATCATAAGTCATGACTTAAAACAGTTTTTAAATAGTTTAAAAATGATTAAAAATCACCAAAAATCATAATTTGAAATAAATATCAATAAATAATAATATAATTACAAAATTTCAAAATTACTCTCATCTAAAAAACTGGGTGTTACACTGAGTAAGAAAGATCATACCACCAAAACTTATGTTTTTACCATGTCCATATAACCTCTGAGTAAAATACCCTATTCCCAGCGGGGTTATCTCCATCCCCTCATGTCATACTTCCTCTGAGGGAGTTTTCGCTCTTGTATAAGAAGTATACAACAAAAAGACAAGCAGAGAAACAAAGTCAAAAAATTTATTCATAAAATGAAAAGGTTTTTCTTTCTTCTACTACAAAAGAGTCTCTCAAAAAGCGAGAGACAAAAAGACAAAAGGAGGTCAGCATTGAGAGGACCGATGCAGGAGTTCTTCTAATCGACTCCTCAAAAGAGCAACTTGGGGCCCAACCAGTGCTTCGGCTCGATGCTCTGTCTCCTGACGCCGAACGGCTTTGTCCTCGAGCTGGGACAGGTTTTGGCGCACAAGAGCCAGCTCCGCCTGATGAACGCCAATACTTTTCTTCCCCTGAGCTAGGGTCTCGGAGCGTTGGCGAAGGACCTCCTGCTAGTCCTTCGACTTCTCCAACTCACTCTCGGTGAGAGCCAAACTCTCTTCTAATTTTCAGATCTGCTCCCGGAGGGCCTTGCACTGTTCTTCCGAGACTGTATGACGACGGACCTGAACCTCTTCAGCGTCGATCACCTCTTCAATTTCGGCCTCAACCTATCTTTTTCGAGAGCACCAGAACACCTCAAAGAGTGTTGCATACCATGGCAGGAAGCAAAGAAAGAGAATGCCCGAAGGCCAACCTCACAGCTGGCATGATAAGCTCCCTACTGAGCCACCCCATGGAGCCTGAGCCTCTAGGCACCACAGCCTTCCTCAGCCACATCATTAGAAAGGCAGCTAATGCCGTTTTTCGACAAATGACGGTCAAGTTTTAGCAGAAATGACTACGGACTATGGAGGTGGGCTTCCCCTTAGCATCCAACGGGGGAGCTGACACCCTCGCCTTCGCCATTATACCCTCCACCTTGACAGTGGTATACGCCCGACGAGTGGTAAAGCAAACCGTTCTAGACTCCGACGGTTCCTTCTTAAAGAAGTACTTTTCTATGCATTAAAGTGAGGTTAACCCTTTGCGGAGTCCTAGCGCACACACACTTGATGATGGAAAAGCAATTCCTTGTACACAGCCATCATCTCAGGGTGCTTTCCCTCCAGCCCCATGAGCTCATCCTCGCCAGAGGTATACTCCTCATACGGATGCTTACCCCAAGGCAGTTTCGAAATGGCAAACATCTCATGGAGAGCCAATCCCATCTCTCCATATGGCATGAAGAAGTCCCGGCCGGGTCAAGTCACCCCACTTTTTGTCAGAGTGAGCCCAAGCCTCGACCCGGTAGGAGTCCATCGGGTACGTACAACAGGCCACCAGAAGCCTGTTGACAAAGATAGAAGCCCCGAATGGATGCACATCCGTGATAAGATCGCTAAACCTATGACCAGGGAGCAGCACCCGCAAGGTATAGGATGCGACACCCCGAGCGTCCATAAAAGAATCCCTCCCCTCGAAACTCTTGTCTACTATAAAGCGGCCCGTGATTAGACCCCCTGACTAGGTGTCAGATTCTGCTTCATATGCCGTCTTTCGACAAAACAAGAAAAGACGGATAGCGGTAGGTGTCGGTCGGTCGTCGAAACATATAAAGGAAGGTCATTGTTCTCAAAGTACCAGGTTATCTTGAGTACAAGGAGGTTTGTCTCCTTCAGAGCCAACTGGTCGCCAAAAAGAAATTAAGGCTTTAACATCCCCGTACCGGCGTCAAGAGAGGACATCAGCCTATCCTGATCCAATATACGACAAAAATAACTCGGATGTTGCTTATGTATCTGATCCAGTTGCCCATCTGGTTGATCTGTGGTGATCAGCCTCCTAGCTGGCTCAATGATCTCCTGGTTGAAGTTTGTCCCTAGCGCACAGGCGGAGAAGTCGTAGAGAACCTTATTGAAGAGGGAGGTGGTCACGAAAACTACACAAAATGAGAACAGAAGTCTAAGATATGTTTGAGTGAAACAAGCATCCGTACAGGTAGTACCTAGTAATACTGTGTTTTAGCAAGCTAGCATCCACGTAGGCACTGCTTCGTAACACTGCGCTTTAGCAAGGACGCTTCTGTGCAGATACTACTTAACAGAACTGCGTTTCAGCGAGAAAGCATCCGCGCAAGCATTGCATAGTAAGCTTGCGTGTCAACAAAAACTTCAGCACATCTTGCAGTCTTTACTTTATTAAAGTAACGACCATATGCATCGGTTGGATAGATCTTCAGCACATCTACAGACACTTCTCCGAAGAGCAAGTGTCAATGCGCATCGGCGAGAAAAGTTTCAGCACATCTACGAGATGATACTCCGAGGAGTAGAAAGATTTTTCTCTGTTGGAAGAAAAAAGAAAGATTTTTCTCTCTTCGAGCAACCCCTACTTAGAGGTTAAGCAAAAGATGACAAAATGTTCGTGCTCGAAGAGACTCTTCAGACGACATGGGAATTAAGAGTTGAGATCATGATGACTGTTGTAACGCCCCAGTCCCAAATACATAGGACTAAGTACGTAGAGAATACACCAATATATGGTAATCCCTATATTGGTACATAAGCTGTAATAATAATACATGATAAGCCACAAATGATATAACTAAATCTCATCCATAGCTCAACACAGAGAATATAATAAGTCCACTAAATAAGATAAATGATGATATCAAAATATAGCCGGGTAGACATTCCCACCCAAACAGCTATGGAAAAATAGTCTCAACTAAATGGAGTCCAACCTCCTCAAACAGCAAGAAAGAATGATAAAAAGATGTCCAATACATGGTCTCAGATAATAAAGAATAAAACTAAGTATGAGCGGGAGATGCCTCGTCACCGATGTATGATGGATCCAATGCCGCACCGTACTCCTCCGGATAGTCCTGCTCGTCTAATCCTGGAGAGATCACCAGGTCCTCAGAGGGACGTAACAAGATACAGAAAACATGCCAAGTAACTGAATGTGTAAAATATGCAACTATGACTCTACGGGATCTCCTAATCGTCTATGTGAGATGTACTTTAGAGGACAACGTTCTACGCAGGGGCTGTCGCAAGCAAGTAATAAAGAGTGGCCAACAAGTAGCGCTCATCCAAGACACCATCGGTCGGGTAACACGTAGCGCTCATCCGAGACACTATCTCCCAAATGTGTGTAAAATAAAAGTAGCCCCTATGCTAGTAGCTGTCCCCTCCCTCCCAACTGCTCCTGTCCAAGATGTATCCACAGCCTGTCCAGTTGGCAACTGCTACGGCTTCTAACTCGACACACTAGTAGCAGTTACCTCCTAACCGTCGCACGTCCCGTACGTATCGATGGCCAGTCGAGTACGCAGGTCCGTGTCCTATATAACTCACTCATCATGTGATACACATGTGTCAAGGCCATAGAGGATATGAAAATACCCCACATACTCATAGGGTAGTCAACTGACACAAGGTCGACATGCAAATAGGACATAATAAATATAACGACTAAATCTAGCCGTTTGTACCCAAGTGTGACTTGGACGCTCAATAGAAACAAAATGGAAAATAAGAGAAAGAAATATGAATAATAAAATATACTAAAAATAAATGAGCACAATCAGAATCTATGGCAAGGTATACTTGCCTGCGGTGCGAGAAAGGCAATCCAAGAGTAGCAAGTGTCAGCACCAAAACTCACAAATCACAGATGACTCAAAATGCTGAAACAAACATAAAAAATGATCTCGGTAAAAAAGATATACCTAGGAAATGCCTGTCCAAAAGTCCAATTCTGGAACAAGGGCAAAATCATAATTTTGGGTCAAAACGATGTCCGCCGTTGGACCCGCTTTGCACCGAAACGTGCGCCAAAGTCTATGGTCTCTAAAGTCGTCAAACTGCATGTCTACGAATTTAGTTTGAGGAGAGGAACTCAACGGTATGTCCAGTTTTGGATTCCGATGAGCCGTATACAAAATCGCTCGTTTGAGTGGGTCGCGGGCCCGCCAAAAATAGGATTCCGATTCGACCTTCTCAGAATCGAACCAAACTTGGCACACAGGACCAAATTTCGATTCGGACCTGTTGGCACAAGTTTCGTCTCGATTCGACGACTGTACACAAAGTTATGGACAAGTTTGCAAAACGCCGATACGGGGGTATCTCGACGGATACGCGTTGATTTCGTCGCGCACACGCGACGAAACTGAGTTCCGTCAGTTCCCACACGTCAGCAATGTCCATACGCGCCTTTCAATGCGTATAACGTACGACCATGTCGCCCGGTTTGTCGGGGCGTACGTCGTATCGTGGAAATTTTCTGAAATTAACACTTTAGAAAACAGTTTTTTGCCCAACTTTAACAATGATTTAATTATCGCACAGAAAACGAAATACAGATCTACAAATTGCGTTTTTATCGTGGTTATGTTGTCTTCACATGTGTTCAATTAGTTTCTGAAAAATCTCGACACACAGTTCAGAATCTGGCTTCTAAGTTGTGGTTTGGGACTGGATTAAAACTCTGTTTTCAACAGTTTTTGGGACAACTTTGCCTCGATTTTTCGAGCAATCCCCTGGGGTTCCCAGGATTCTATCAGAAGGGGATTGGAGGGGTTCATATGGGCTATACACAGGAATTTGTAGTTCGAGAAATCATCGAGCGTGCGTGAAAAAAAGTGGATTGGAAGAAGGGTACCTCGCTGTTGACAAAACTGAGATCGCTCGGAAGTGGGGTCGTCCAGGGTTGTCCGACAGCGTTCGTGCGGTGGTGCGGCGCCGCCAACGGCCTGGGTAGTCCGTCTAGGGTTCGAGATGAAGAGGGCTTCAGAAGGAAGAAGATATACGGAGTGTTAGGGTTTGGTTGATGATCGGTTTATATATACTATTCCGCTGCCGACTTCTATTAGTATTAGGATTAGAATATGGGAGGGGCTTCGGGTTTGCTAACAATTTGGCTAGGGTTGCTCACGTTCATAGCAGCAAAGCTGCTGTTAGCTAAATAGTGTGGGGGTCGGCCCCCCTACCAATTACTTTTTTTTTTTACTAAATGCCTTTAACAAGGCATTGCCAAGTTCGGCCTGGCCCGCCCTCTGCTGGGTGTGGGGCCGGGTCTTACTCTTTTTTTTTAACAATAACTATATATATATATACATTCACAATAAAAATTTTAAAATTCCTTAATTAAGTAACAAAAATATTTTGTAACCAAGGTAGGCTATAATTATTAATATTAAAATATCAAGCTCACAAACTTAGACATATTATATACCTCTATAATTACGTACATATACCAATTAAATTCAAAAAAATATAGAAAAATAATTTTTAAAGCATTAAAATAATTAGAAAATATTGGGGTTTTACATCCTACCCAACTTGAAAAAAATTTTGTCCTCGAAATTAAACTAAGGTCGGGGGATCAATACAATGCAAGAAAATTGATAATAATTAAAAAGCTTCAATACAAGACATACCTTCGTCTTCGAACAACTGCGGGTAGCGATTTCGGATGTCGTCCTCGCGCTCCCAAGTAGACTCCCCTGGCGAGTGATGCTTCCATGCCACGCGAACTAATGGAATAGATTGATTCTGCAACACCTTCACTCGGCGATCGAGGATGCCTACTGGTTGCTCTTCGTACGACAAACTCGGTCCAACTGTGATCTCGGAGTGATCAAGCACATGATTGTTGTCCGCCACGTACCTCCTCAACTGAGATACATGGAATACGTCAGGCACTCCCTCCAACGACGGTGGCAAGGCCAATCTGTAGGCAACCTCTCCAACCCGTTCCAAGACATCAAAGGGCCCGATGTACCTTGGACTCAACTTGCCACGTCCTCCGAATCGAATCGTGCCTCTAGTGGGGGGTATCTTCAAGAACATATGGTCACCCTCTTTGAACTCCAAAGGTCGACGGCGATTATCTGTCCACTGCTTCTGACGATCCTGTGCTGCTCACAGGTGGCCCTGAATTTTCTTCACTGTCTCCACTGTGCTCAAGACTAACTCGGGACCCAATAGCTGTCGCTCTCCTATGTCGCTCCAACAAACAGGAGATCGACACTTCCTACCATACAATGCTTCAAATGGAGCCATTTGAATGCTCGTTTGATAGCTATTGTTGTAGGAAAACTCAACAAGATGAAGATGGTCCTTCCATGAACCGCCAAAGTCGAGCATGCATGCTCTCAACATATCCTCTAGCGTCTGAATGGTACGCTCCGAATGGCCATCTATCTGGGGATGGTACGATGTGCTAAACTTCAATCGAGTGCCCAAACTCTCTTGCATGCTCCTCCAAAAGTGCGAGGTAAATCTCGAATCATGATCCGACGCAATACTAACAGGCACACCATGCAATCTCACAATCTGCTCCATATATATCTCTGCCAATACCTCTGTCGACTGGCCCACTCTAAAAGGTAAGAAATGGACTGACTTCGTAAGTCTATCAACAATCACCCATACTTCGTCACGTCCTCTAGGACCCCGAGGAAAACCCGTGACGAAATCCATAGTAATATGCTCCCACTTCTACTCAGGAATGGGTAGCGGCTGTAACAGTCCAGCTGTCCTCTGGTGCTCTGCCTTCACTTGTTGACAAACCAAGCACTTGGCAACAAAACTAGCTATCTCTCACTTCATTCCTTGCCACCAATAATACTGTCGTAAGTCACGGTACATCTTGGTTCCTCCGAGATGAATAGAATAAGTCGAATTGTGAGCCTCTGCCATCAGCTCCTGCCGTAACTCTCCATTGGGAACATAAATGCGATCACCACATCGCAATATCCCATCAGGATGAATCTTCAATCCCGTATGCACTCCTGCTTCGGTCTTCTCCCTGAGCCGTCGAAATCTGGCATCATTAGGCAATGCTGCCTTGATACGCTCTACCAATGATGATTGCACTTGGAGGTTGGCTAATACGCCATCGGCTTCAGGCAATACTACCTCAATACCAAGTTGCTCCAAGTCGCTAATCAACTCCTTCTGCGTAGTCAAAAAGTGTGCCATGGGCTTACGGCTTAATGCGTCTGCCACGACATTAGCCTTGCCCAGATGATAATGTAGCTCGATCTCATAATCCTTCATCAACTCCAACCAACGTCGCTGTCGCATATTCAACTCCTTTTGTGTGAACACGTACTTGAGGCTCTTATGATCAGTGTAGATATCAACCTTCTCGTCGTACAAGTAGTGTCTCCATAGCTTCAAAGCAAAGATAATCGCTGCGAGCTCTAGATCGTAGGTCGGATAATTCTTCTCGAGCACCCTCAACTGTCGTAATGTATATGCTACTACACGACCGTGCTGCATCAATACACATCCTAATCCTTTCCCGAATGCGTCACTGTAGATCACAGATCCTCCCGGGCCCGATGGTAGTGTCAAGATCGGTGCTGTGGTCAATCGCTTCTTCAACTCATGAAATGCGGCTTGACACTCATCCGTCCATACAAACTCCTGATCCTTGTAAGTTAATCGAGTCATTGGCCCCGCTATTCGAGAGAAATCTTCTACGAACCTTCGGTAGTAACCCGCGAGTCCGAGGAAACTTCTCACCTCAGTAGCTGATGTGGGAGCGGGCCATGATTCGACTGCTATCATCTTCTCTGGATCCACTGATATACCAGCACCCGTAACAACATGACCGAGAAATGATACCTCCTCGAGAAAGAAATCACACTTGCTAAGCTTCGCAAAGAGTCTCTCGTTCCTCAATGTTTCCAAAACTATCCGTAGATGCTGCTCATGCTCCTCTTGACTCTTGGAGTAAATCAAGATATCATCTATAAAGACTACTACAAATTTGTCCAAATACTGGTGAAAGATCTTGTTCATTAAATTCATGAAAAATACGGGTGTATTAGTCAAACCGAAAGGCATGACCAAGAACTCGTAGTGTCCATACCTTGATCGAAAAGCCGTCTTTGCAATATCTTACTTCCGAACCTTCAATTGGTGATAGCCTGATCGTAAGTCGATCTTGGAGAATACTTTTGCTCCATTCAGTTGATCAAATAGATCATCTATACGCGGCAATGGATACTTGTTCTTCACTGTCACTACATTCAATGCTCTGTAGTCGATGCACATGCGTACGGTCCCGTCTTTCTTAGGTACAAAAAGAACGGGTGCTCCCCATGGTGATGCACTGGCACGAATAAAGCCCTTCTCCAATAAGTCGTCAATCTGCGTCTTCATCTCTACCAACTCCTTGGACGCTAACCGATAAACTCGAGATGAAATAGGCTCGGCTCCTGGAATAAGCTCAATAGAAAACTTAATGTCTCGGTCAGGCGGCAGTCCTGGCAACTCCTCGGGGAATACATCCTCGAACTCGATGATGATAGGGTGCTGAGGGGTGTCCTGCATCATCATGTGAATCCCCGATGCAGATGCATCGCTCCTCAAGGCGTCCTCTTTGGTGAACTCGAACTCCGTATCACTCGGTGGTCTACAGACAATACTACTCCTATGGCAGTCAATGAGAGCGAAATGCTGGCTTAACCAGTCCATTCCGAGAACTACATCGAACATCGGCATCGGAAATACAAGTAGTCGTGCCTTCATCTCTCTACCATTTATCACTACAGGACAATCTCTACAAATACCCCTAACAGGAACTACTCCTCCTCCAGTGAGGATTCTAATGTTTTTAGATAATGATGACATGGGTATACTATGTCAAGTGGCAAAGCTAGTGGCTATGAATGAATGGGTGGCTCCAATGTCAAATAATGTGATGGCAGGAAATGATGCAACTAAAACCATACCTGCTATGACGTCTACCTCTGGTTCTGCCTCCTCTGCAGCTAGTGTAAAAGCCTTCCCCACTCTTTGGTTGCCCGTCGGTGCTCTAGTCTGCTGGAATTGGGTTGCCTGCGTAGGTAAGGGTGGTCGGGGTGCTCCTGGTCCTGCAATAGCTGGCCTTTGCTGCTGATTATGTGGAGTGACTCTCTGAAATGAGCAATCCTTAGCCTGGTGCTGATTCGACCCGTAAATCAAACAATGCCCTAACCGTCGTCTACAATCTCTCACAACATGACCAACCTTGCCACAGAAATTGCAAGTGGACCTCTCCTGTGTCTGGTATGGCCCTGACCTCTGCTGATGCTGATGTGTGAAAGGACGTCTCACTGGCCCTCTTGTAGTGGTCTTAGCTGATCCCGTAGTCGATGTAACTCGTCGATTTGCCTTCCTGCTTATGGCCTCCTGAGTTCTAGCCTCTACCAGAACAGCTGCTTGGGAGACCCTCGACTCGGAGCTGGTGTACCTCTGCAACTCTATACTCAAGCCTCCATGAAACCTTTTGGCTTTCTCCAGCTCTGTCGTAACCAACCCTGGTGCGAAATGACTCAGTCGGCTAAACTCGGCATCATACTCATCAACTGTCATATTCCCCTGCTCCAAGTGTAGAAACTGTTCATATAAAGCATCCTTGGCAGTGTCGGAGAAAAACTTCTTATTAAACAGTTCCTTGAATTCCTTCCATGTCTGATCAAGTCCTAGCCGCCTCTCCTCTGCGGCCGACCAATCATAAGTATTTCCTTCCAGCTGTAACTTTATTGCCGTCATCCATAGATCTGCAGATAACTCTAAAGCCTTCAGGAGATTCTCTGTTTTAACCAGCCAATTGGTGATCCCAATGACGTCTTCAGTGCCCTTGAAGTGTGGAGGATTCATGTTGCGGAATCCTTCGATAGAACCCACAGAGGCTTGTGGTGCTCGGGCCAATGCTGTCTCTAAACTCCTCCTGATGGCCTCGCTCTGCTGCATATGAGCTTGTACTAGGCTCTGGAGAATCTCCTCTGTAGTAGCCCCACCAGTCTGAGGCATAGGATGCTGTGGGGGTATGTATGCCATCTGGGGTATGATTTGTGGGGCACCCTGTGGCCCGTACTGTGGAGGATATGAAGGATATGGAAAGGGATACTGTGGGGGTATGTGGGTGGATACTGAGGTAGATTCAGTGGAGGATACTGGGGTGGATATGATGGTAGATATGGTGATGGATATGGTGGGGGCTGCTGAGGTGGATAGGATGGTGGATACGGTGGAGGTGGTGGTGGTGGGTATGATGACGGTGGATACGGGGGTGGAATCTGTGGTTGGAACGGTGGTGGATAAGGTGGTGGTGGTGGTAGGTACCCTCCCTAGGGTGCAGGATCCTCGGGACCAGTCTGCTGAGTCGTAGCTGGGGTCATCACTGGCTGGAGGGATGGCTCGGATGGTGTTGGAGTGGTCGGTGACATAGCTGGCTGCTACGAATTCACTGGTTCCTCGTGAGCAGTAGGGTTCCCGTCAGTAATGGCAAGGGGAGTAGTGAGACCGCTTCGAAGATTCATCCTATTTTGGCACAAAAATTAGAGTTGGTTAGAACAATTTCAAGCTGAAGGGAATTCAATAAGTTTATAGGAAAAGAAAATAATGTAGAGATCAAAGAAGGTAGTAGTAGTGGATGAGACCATATATCCTATTCCTAGTTTGCAGGCTTGTTGGACACAGTCATGTAACCCAACAATATTACAAGACCTGCATGGGCCACCACAAAAAGATGTAACGCTCCAGTCCCAAATAGATAGGACTAAGTACGTAGACATGCCAGCTGTACTTATACGAAGAATACACCAATATATGGTAATCCCTGTATTGGTACATATGCTGTAATAATAATACATGATAAGCCACAAATGATATAACTAAATCTCATCCACAGCTCAACATAGAGAATATAATAAGTCCACTAAATAAGAAAATGATGATATCAAAATATAACCGGGTAGACATTTCCACCCAAACAACTATGGAAAAATAGTCTCAACTAAATGGAGTCCAACCTCCTCAAACAGCAAGAAGAATGATAAAAAGATATCCAATACATGGTCTCAGATAATAAAGAATAAAGCTAAGTATGAGCGAAAGATGCCTCGTCACCGATGTATGATGGATCCAATGCTGCACCGTACTCCTCTGGATAGTCCTGCTCGTCTAATCCTGGAGAGATCACCAGGTCCTCAGAGGGACGTAACAAGATACAGAAAATATGCCAAGTAACTGAATGTGTAAAATATGCAACTATGACTCTACGGGATCTCCTAACCGTCTATGTCAGATGCACTTTAGAGGACAACGTTCTACGCAGGGGCTGTCGCAAGCAAGTAATAAAGAGTGGCCAACAAGTAGCGCTCATCCGAGACACTATCGGTCGGATAACACGTAGCGCTCATCCGAGACACTATCTCCCAAATGTGTGTAAAATAAAAGTAGCCCCTACACTAGTAGCTGTCCCCTCCCTCCCAACTGCTCCTGTCTAAGATGTATCCACAGCCTGTCCAGTTGGCAACTGCTACGGCTTCTAACTCGACACACTAGTAGCAGTTACCTCCTAACCGTCGTACGTCCCGTACGTATCGATGGCCAGTCGAGTACGCAGGTCCGTGTCCTATATAACTCACTCATCACGTGATTCACATGTGTCAAGGCCATAGGGGATATGAAAATACCCCACATACTCATAGGGTAGTCAACTGACACAAGGTCGACATGCAAATAGGACATAATAAATATAACGACTAAATCTAGCCGCTTGCACCCAAGTGTGACTTGGACGCTCAATAGAAACAAAATGGCAAATAAGAGAAAGAAATATGAATAATAAAATATACTAAAAATAAATGAGCACAATCAGAATCTATGGTAAGGTATACTTGCCTGCGGTACGAGAAAGGCAATCCAAGAGTAGCAAGTGTCAGCACCAAAACTCACAAATCACAGATGACTCCAAACGCTGAAACAAACATCAAAAATGATCTTGGTGAAAAAGATATACCTAGGAAATGCATGTCCAAAAGTCCAATTCTGGAACAGGAGCAAAATCGTAATTTCGGGTCAAAACGATGTCCGTCGTTGGACCCGCTTTGCACCGAAACGCACGCCAAAGTCTATGGTCTCTAAAGTCGTCAAACTACATATCTACGAATTTAGTTTGAGGAGAGGAACTCAACGGTATGTCCAGTTTTGGATTCCGATGAGCCGTGTACAAAATCACCCGTTTGAGTGGGTCGCGGGCCCGCCAAAAATAGGGTTCCGATTCGACCTTCTCAGAATCGAACCAAACTTGGCACACAGGACCAGAATTTCGATTCGGACTTGTTGGCGCAAGTTTTGTCTCGATTTGACGACTGTACACGAAGTTATGGACAAGTTTGCAAAACGCCGATACGGGGGTATCTCGACGGATACACGTTGATTTCGTCGCGCACACGCGACGAAACTGAGTTCGTCAGTTCCCACACGTCAGCAACATCCATACGCGCCTTTCGATGCGTATAACGTGTGACCATGTCGCCCAGTTTGTCGGGGCGTACGTCGTATCGTGGAAATTTTCTGAAATTAACACTTTAGAAAACAGTTTTTCGCCCAACTTTAACACTGATTTAATTCTCGCACAGAAAACGAAATACAGATCTACAAATTGCGTTTTAATCGTGGTTATGTTGTCTTTACATGTGTTCAAATAGTTTCTGAAAAATCTCGACTCACAGTTCGGAATCTGGCTTCTAAGTTGTGGTTTGGGACTGGATTAAAACTTTGTTTTCAACAGTTTTTGGGGCAACTTTGCCTCGATTTTTCGAGCAATCCCCTGGGGCTCCCAGGATTCTATCAGAAGGGGATTGGAAGGGTTCATATGGGATACACACAGGAATTGATAGTTCGAGAAATCATCGAGCGTGCGTGAAGAAAAGTGGATTGGAAGAAGGGTACCTCGCTATTGACAAAACTGAGATCGCTCGGAAGTGGGGTCGTCCTGGGCTGTCCGGCAGCGTTCGCGCGGTGGTGCGGCACCGCCAACGGTCTGGGTAGTCCGTCTAGGGTTCGAGATGAAGAGGGCTTCAGGAGGGAGAAGATGTACGGAGGGTTAGGGTTTGGTTGATGATCGGTTTATATATACTATGCCGCTGCCGACTTCTATTAGTATTAGGATTAGAATATGGGAGGGGCTTCGGGTTTGCTAACAATTTGGCTCGGGTTGCTCACGTTTATAGCAGCAAAGCTGCTGTTAGCTAAATAGTGTGGAGGTCGGGGCCCCCCCACCAATTCCTTTTTTTTTATTATTTACTAAATGCCTTTAACAAGGCATTGCCAAGTTCGGCCTGGCCCGCCCTCTGCTGGGTGTGGAGCCGGGCCTTACTCTTTTTTTTTTAACAATAACTATATATATATATATATATATATATTCACAATAAAAAATTTTAAAATTCTTTAATTAAGTAACAAAAATATTTTGTAACCAAGGTAGGCTATAATTATTAATATTAAAATATCAAGCTCACAAACATACACATATTATATACCTCTATAATTACGTGCATATACCAATTAAATTCAAAAAAATATAGAAAAATAATTTTTAAAGCATTAAAATAATTAGAAAATATTGGGGTTTTACAACTGTTCCCTAGAAATGAAGAGTTATGATCAACTTTTAATGAAATAACGGCTCAAGGAATTTAATATGGAAGGCTAAGCGTGATGATAGCCTGTCAGCAGGCGTACTAGACATTTGTTTACAAAAGACACGTGTCATGCTTCTTTCAAAGTATTCCGAGCTTGACTCAAGTTCGAAACACTTTGAAGGGGGTCTTGTAGAAGCATGAAAAAAGCGCAACCGTGACAAAAGCGCAGGGGTTTAACAGACGCTGCATACATCATCGCAAAAGTGCAGGTATCTAAAAGCGCAGACAGCAATCAAACGTACAAAGATGGTGGATAAAAAGTTCTTTTTTAAAACTATGTCTACAAAGATCTATTATAGATTCTTCATGATTACATATAAAGACTAAAACACCTAAAGTCTACAAGAGGGTCTTCAGAAAGTGTGTAGCACCCCAGACGCGCAGCACATCAAAGCGAATCACTTTCTCGTCAGAGCAAACCACTTCCTAGCCAGATACGGAGGAACTCCAATATAGCTAATGAAGCAGTTACAGGCCCGAGCCAGAACGTAGCTCCTCCTCACCACACTACTGTGGCTATTGAGCAGGGCAGAGCACAACCTGTGGCTCTTCGGATTGGCAGTCAATCCAAACTCGGAAGCTTGGATCTCGAAGACCTCCAAGATGTTGTTCAGGTTCAAACTCCTTATGCCAGACACTCAAGTGCATCTCAAGATCCAGTAGCAGTTCTTCTACAAGGACATAGCTTCTTTGAACGAAAAGATCCACAACCAACAGTTGACTTGTGCAAGGCCAACGGTCGCTCGAAGCTAAGTCAAGATCGAGCATGACGGTAGGAATGCTAAAAGACAATGGACATAAATCCTTAGAAAAGCTTTCCTTTATATAGGTTGTGTGCGGTCTAACCCACATGCCACGTGGCCATCAGTCAAAGACTCCCAAATTAATGGAGTGAACCTAGGACTCAGCACAATGAATCTCATTTAATAGGTTCATTTGACTGAATCTTAGACTACGAAATTCTTGAATTCCCCAAATGATGACGGTAATTAAAGAAGTGGATGACTGACTAATCCATCAAAAAAGCAGTCATTAATTGCTCTTATGACTTTGACAAAACTAGCTCCTTCAGGCTCAGAAGCGTAGCCACTTCGGTTCAGCTCAGAAGCGCAGCTCCCTCGCTTTAACCCAGAAGCGCAGCTCTCTCGCTTCAACCAAGAAGCGCAAGATGTTCAATGGCTCCTTCATTTGACACTTTGTTGCCTCAAGCACAAATCTCCTCGTCGCCCAAAAGTGCAGTGACTCCGTCGTCTTTGAAGCACAGTCTACTCGTTGCCCCAAAGCACAGTGACTCTATCGTCTTCAAAGAACAGTGTACTCATCGCCTAAAGCACAGTGACTCTCTAGTCTTTGAAACACGGTCTCCATGTCGTCCGAAAGTGCAGTGACATCGAAGCCTCACCAGAAGCACAGCTCACATAGATGCGCAGTCCTATGAGGTGGCATTGTCCCACGTGGCAAGTCGGGTACCTATATCTTTTCAGATATTACACCAATCGGTTTATTTAAACCACCGCTCTTAAGACAGAACAGAGTTTGATTCTATTGATAAGAGCAATATCCTATCGGTTTGTTTAAACCACCACTCCCAAAGATAAGGACGGAGTTTGTTACTGTGGATGAGGGTCATATCCAATTAGTTTGTTTAAACCAATGGCCCCCTAAGATAAAGACAAAATTCAACTTTAGGGATAGGAACATAATCTACTCGAGTTCATCCAATCAATATTAAACGCACGCCATGTGTCGTTTATTCAGTTATGTTGATAACTCTCCAAGATTTTGATAGAAGAGAATCCCAGTGCCCGTCATGTGTCAGCTCAGTAGCAGCCCTCACCGTACAGCCTCAATATTCTCACATATCTCTACGTGCAATATTCCTGCACAATCCTTATGCATATCGTATATGTGCTCGCCTATAAATTGAAGGAGTTTTCCTTCGAAAAAAGGCTTAAAAATCTTCATAACTTCGGCATCCTCTTGATTGGCAACCCATAGTTCCAGTCACAAGTACCAGAAAGTCAGATCAAGTTCAATTCATCGTCAGATCGTCAATGGAGTAAAGGAGCCGCTGCAGTGCTCGATCTCCACCGTCACACTTCCCAGAAATTTTGTACTTAGATCTCCTATTTAGTAATTGATTGTACTCTTTTACAAATTTAATATACAAAAAGTTTGTATAACCATTTGTTATGGAAAATAATGGTGAGAGGATGTGATTAAGAGTTCTTCCTACCCCTATTTATAATGATTGCGGGATCATATAAGCACATAAGGCTGCAGTATGCGATAACGTGTTATGACACATGATTTCCAGTGCAGAGATCAAATCAATATTAACTGTTGCATGATTTTCTGTTCCTGAAATCACGGAGGAAAGTTGACTAAGCCTCGATCCAAGTGTTGGAGAGTAACAGCTGACCCAAATTTCTAAGACAGTTCAGATTTTGAAGGAAAAAGTCAAAGCAGTGACAGTGTGGCAGTGATCCAATGCGTCAAAAAGACAATTTCCTCTCTCATGCTTCTTTCAAAGTATTTTAAAACTTGTTCAAGTCTTAAATTTTTTGAAGGGGGTCTTGTAGAACCATAAAAAAAATACAAATTGGCACATAACCTTCATGCACCTAAGTATGAAATCTCAAGTCTAAAGCAGTTCAGTCTTTAGATTTTATTTGGAGATTGAAAATACTAATAAAAAAGATGCATAGCCAAAGAAAGATCAGAAAGACGCATAGTTAAAGTAAAAGACAGAAGGATATATGGTTCAATTGACGCATGATCAAAAGCTATGTAATTTTTGTCTTCTTCTTGGATAAAGTGATGAACTTCGAACAATATGTAGTATTCATACTCCAAGGAAGACGTTAGTGGTTTCGTCATCATCACCATTTCACTTTTATAACAGTACAAAAGTAGTTATATGTAGCTATTTTGTAGTATGCAACAGGAGATGTTATGCATCAAATGCAGTTAGATGCATAGTTACTCCCCATGAAGAGGTCGTGTATTGACATGGCAGTATTTTCTGCAACAAGTCTCGAGCCACGTGGTGAGCTATATGTGATTCTCGTGCACGTTCACTCTCCACTAACTTTAGGAGCATATGCGTCTACCCATTTTCATGCGCCTCTGAGGTAGGAAATAATATATTTTCTGTCTATGAGCACATATCTGTTCCAGTAAAAAAAAGCTATAAATAGAGGACATTGTCTTCCTCATAACACATACGCCTACACAAAGAGAGGCTATATGTGCAACTGACGCTACATAAGCTATTGTAGGAACGAAATGTAAAGTGCTATACCCTAGAGGGGGGCTGAATAGAGTTGGCAATAGAAATTTAACTATTAAAAATGTTAGTAGCAAGATCATAGAATAAATATATCACAGATATGTAAATAAAAGTATAGAGCAGAGAGCAAACACAAACACAAGGATGTATATTGGTTTTCCTCTTGTGAGGACTAGTCCAGTCGGAAGAACTCTAGCTTCCAGTTGAAATCCACTATGGAAAAACGTCACAAGTTTTTATCGAAGTTCTTGCAACTTCTACAACACGAGCTTTGATCCGAAGTACTCGTTCAACTTCAATTATGAAGTGTCTTTCCTCAATCAAGCCTCTTATTATATCATTCTGAAACTTCTAGACCGTACCGTACTGGCAAATCGACTTGAGGATTGCAACTGGCTTGAAATTTGAAAATGAATAGCTCAGAACACTTTGGAAGAACGTATTAAGCATAGAGAGAAGAGAAGAGAAGAGAAGAGAAGAGAAGAGAGAGGTGTGTTGAAAGAAGAAAAAAATTCTCTATTTATAGGTTTCCCACAGAGAGAATTCGGGTAGAATTCGGTAAGAATTCTTTGAGAGAATCCCGGCAGATAGTCGTTGCATCCCTAACTGCGGGAAGACCAAGTTCAAAATCCAATGGGCCACTAACCAAACTCGGGCCAAATTTGGGCCGAACTCGGTCCTAATTCTGTTTGTCCATAATTGGTTTGGTTAAGGTTTTGTAAATCAGGTTTTGGGCTTTTTGAAAGGTCAAGCAGTTAGGAAGTAGTTTGGGCTTCTGTAAGTGGGTTTGTTTTCAAAATGAAATGGTATTTTAAAAAATTTTCTTGGGTAGCCTACTTGCCAGTATAATAAAGTGTACATTGTATACACAGACTCAAAAAATATGAAAAATATATTGATGAAATAGAAAAACCAATAGCCCTTCGATGACGCATTTCTTCTAATATTTGAGCAAACTTGAGGATGCTTTTTCCTTGACGGCGGTCGTCCAACGATAAACAGATCTGAAAATCTTAATACCTTTCGGGGGCCGGGTTCGCCCCCGAACCCCCATGGGGGGGCACTGTCCCTTCGACCCCTGTCCGCTGACCGGGCAACGGAACCCCCGATATGAGGCCCTGGATAGGTCGTTGGACGGTTCAGAGAAATCTTCTTGTATAACGTCATCTTTGGCCCATCATTAATTCTTCATTGCATATGTCCTGGGTTGACCATGCATACTGCTTGTCTGCAAGTACATGTTAGACGAATAAAGTAGTACAATAGCAAATAAGATAATATATAGTAAATAGTAGGAAAATGCAAACTTTAAATAGCGACATGATAGTGATAACTTGAATATTAGTGATGGCATTATGTTAAAATTAATTGATTATCTATATTCAAAAACATGATTAATCATTAGGCTAACAATTTCCCCCTTTTTTTATTATGGCAAATCAGTTAAGTTTAAAATAGATACGATAGAGGCATGTATCACTAATAAACACATAATACTAGAATAGTGTGTGCTATTTAAACTTATTTTTCCTCCATTGACACAATCAAAAATAAGCTCCCCCGTAATTAGATATAAAAAAATTCAATCATAACAGAAGGAAAGCTGAAAAAAATCATGAACAACAATTAGGCGAACAGTGAAACGACAAGTTTAAAAAATTGCATAACTAAAATATAAAAACTTGTCATAACACAAAATAGTTGGTTAAACTTTTAGCAAAGAAAACTGAAATCAAGCAATACATATTTACCAACTAGAAATCCAAAAATGACACTCAAAACACAATATGATGATAATTGTAGTTTCGAAATAGACCAATAAAGAAGAAAATAGATATCAATATAGTAGAAATAATTCTTGAGGAATAGAAATTTGCAAATCTAGTATATACTAATATAAAAAAATCAAAAATATAATAAGACTTTTACAATGATCACAAAAAAATATGATTCATAATTTGTCCATACAAATTAGTGAATCAATTCAATAAAGAGTATAGTCATCGAAAAGAAATCAAAATAAGTATACTAGGATCTATGGAAAATCTATACCAAAGTTCATGCATTTGAACTCAATTACCTTAGCATGATATTGTTTGCCATTTATTGTAAAAGAACAGAACAGTTTTATGGCAGGACTGGACTTTTACTTCACAACACAAACTCGCTCGTACAAAGAAAGCCTAGGGATGAAAACCTAGGTACAGTAATCTAAGTACAATTGTTTAGTTTTTCTGGAGGGTAACGGTAGAGGCTCGGGAGAGTGCTATCAACTCTGCCTTACTCCTTGGACGATCGGACGCAGCCTTGGCTCTGATGAAGAAATGCTCTCGGGATGTGTGGGGAGATTCTTCTGGGTGCCGCCGCTCTTTCTGTACATGTCTCTGTCTCTGCTTGCAAGGGAATGGCACCTTGCTATTTATAGAAGTGGGGTGTGATAAGTAGGGTTTGTAATGATTGCTCCTTGAAAAGTGGGCGGTTAGGAATTGGTTACTATTTGCCTTGATCTTGTTTGTTGAAAATTAATCTGGGCCGTTAATATTGATTGTAACAAATCTGGGCAGTTAATGTTGATTGCACCAAATCTGTATGGGCAGTTAATGTTGATTGCAACAAATCTGTATGGGCAGTTAATGTTGATTGTAACAAATCTGCATCGTGATGATTTGTTGATATCAGCAAATCCAAGTAAATAAATCTTGGTCAATCTCCTGCCACGTGTCCCAACTGCCTGTTATGTTGATTGCCATAAATCCGGATTATTAGAATTTGATCAACTCCTGCCACGTGTCCCAACTGCTGCGAGCCGCATGGAGGACTGTCATCGTTGAGCTGCATGAGTGTGGCCTTTAACCGAGCCGCATAAAAGTCCTTACAACTAAGTCGTATGGAAATTCTTTAATCTGAGCTGTATGGAAGTCCTTACAACTGAGCCGCATGAAGGTGGCAACTGCATGAGTGTGGCAGCTGCATGAAGGTGGCAACCGCATGAGGGTGACAGCCGCATGGAGATGGCAGCCGCCTGAGGGTGGCAGCCGCATGAAGGTGGTAGCCGCATGAAGGTTGCAGCCGCATGAAGGTGGTAGCCGCATGAAGGTGGCAGCCGCATGAGGGTGGCAGCCGCATTAAAGTAGGTGGCCGTATAGTAAGCTTCGGAATTGGTGGATCGTGCCAGCTATAAAGATTTCCTTCATTTTCCTAGGAGCGCACCATTATGTCAGAATCATCATTGCAGCTTTATGTCAGAGCTGTCAATTCACCTTTATGTCAGAGCTGCCGTATTGTGTCAGAGCATTAAATGAGGCCGCTGCTTGATGGCCAACTATAGAGGCGAACCACATAGGGCCACGTGGCTTTTACCCGAGCCGCATGGAGCTATTAGGGATTTCTGAGCCGCATGAAGCTCTGAAGGACTTTTGAGCCGCAAGAAGCTCTAAAGGACTATTGAGCCGCATGGAGCTCTACGGGATTCTTTGAACCGCATGAGACTCCCTCTGTTTTAAGCCGTATGGACTTTCCTGTTCTTTTCTATGCTTCTACAGATATATGAATATCCATTAGATAAACATGAAGGTAATGGAGATAAAATACTTGAGAAGGAGAAATTCAGTCGACTTGAATGCTCCCCCGCAAAGTATGATCAGTCTAAATATAGATAATTATGAACTTTGAGATAAAATCTCAATATAAAATGCCAAAATTAATTTAAACTCAAGAAAAAAAATCAAATAAGGATAATTAAATATATTTGGCCAGATAACTTTTAGAAACTCAAATAAAATGAGGGAGTTAAAAATAAATAAATAATAATAATCATATATTCTCTCATAAACTTACTAAAATTAAAATAATGAACAAATCAACAAGATATTTTAAGTAAAGGAATATATGTCCATAATGAGCTAGGTATACCACATATTAAGGGCATAAAAGAATTGAAACAATTAATTTGCTCCCCCTTAAAATATGTGTATCTAGTTTCAAAGTAATTTATATGCCAAGATAGATAAATAATCACAAGATCTAAGGAATATCCAAGATATGCATCTTTTTTTTTCTTTGATCAAATGCATATAAAGTTTCAAACTTAAAACAAATATCATCTTTAGGCAAGTAAAAGAAATATCCAATAAATAAACACTTAAAGATGAACAAACAAAATATGTCTCTAATAAAAATATATATATTCAAATAAAAATAAAAAATTTATGACTATAAAGGATTTTTGAAAACTGTCTGAGTAACGGACATATTCAAAATATCAGAAAGAAATCAAAAAGACTTTTGAAATACAAAATTTATTATGAAAGATTGTCTAAATAAATTTTCTAATGCGTCCGTTTAGTCCTCAGACTGAAAGCTGGCTATTCGAATTTTTTATCACGAAAACAACTTTAGAAAAATCCATAAATCATAAATAGCCTATTTTGAACAAATAAATATAACTAGATAATGTCCAAAAAAAATGTATTCTAGATATATGGTATGTCAAGGGGATAATTGATTTGAAATAATTAACTCTCCACCTTTACATGGCTATATCCAAAAAATAATAGTAGTGACAAAATTTAAAAAAATTTCATTGATATATTTCCAGAAGTAGGAAACCAACTCAAAAATATTAGGCCTTCTTATTAATATTCATTTCTTCCCTTTTAAAGCCGTTGTACGGTGTCCATTAGATAACCGTAGGGTTAAAGAGAAGAAAGGCTTTGTCACCACCACTTTTTAGAGCAAGGGTATTTTGGTAATTTATAAAATTAGATTATTTTTGAATTTTAATTAATTAATAATGTGCTAATTGATATATTATGTCTAAACCTAGAATTTCCCTAATCTAGATGTTGATCATGAACCTAGAGGCTTAGTTAGTAGATTAGAATAAGTTAACCAAGTTTTAGAATATCTAGATATTATGTCTAAGTTAGATATTTAATGGAAACCCTAATTTGTGATTGGGCCTTTACTAAAGGGGCTTGATTTCAACAAACGAAGGCCTCTAAACTAAATTGGACCAAACCCTAACACTAGCGACACCTATGGTCGGCCACAAGAGGCACCCCTCCCTATATAACATCATGTTAGCCCCCTCTTGCCTCTTTCATTGCAAACCCTAACCCTAATTTGTGTTCTCCCCAAAATTTGCCCCCTTTCATCCAATCACCTCCAAATTCAACAAAACTAATTGCAAACCACTCCTTGTATAGAGGAGGTCTCTATTGGCTAGCTAGGATGGATTTGGAGCAATTTGACCATTGGAGCTTGATAGATAGATAGATCTAGGAGCTTTCATTGAGATTCCAACTCTTAATTGGTAAAGGGCCTCTAAACCTATTAAATTTCTATTTTCTTTCCATAGATGCATTCATTTAGGGTCTCCCTAGCCCTAGGAATAGTTTGGGTTCAATTCAAATCCATTCGGAGTGCATATCGTAAGAGTATCGGAGGGGTATTTCAAGTGTTCGACGAAATGCCTATTAAAACTTTTTGTTCTCTGATTTCTATAAAATTATATATCTGGATAGCTTACGGTTTGTAGATTTCATATGATATTGACTGAGTCAAATTTGAGATGTTTTGGTGGCTGGAATCGGACACGGGGACACTGTACCCTGAGTGCGGCCAGGAACAATGTTCCCTGCTACTCGATGGTCAGTTCTCCCTCGACACGATACAATATCACTTGCTGGTGACACATTTGGATAGGACACATGACTGACACATGTCTAGAGACTAGGAGTTTTGGGGTGGCAAATTCAAATGTGGCATTAGCCACAGATTTGGATTTCTGTGTTGTCGAGCACCCTTATAGCCACTGCTCTATCCCTATCACCTTAGAAGATCTTTCCCTATGGGCAGTCCATATTCAATTCAATATATCTAGGGTCCTAGTCTTTGATAGGAGTATAGTAATCTTTGAATTGTTTTAATATTAATTGAATTAACTTGATATTCAATCCTCTTCAATGGGTATCAGACCACACTACCTCATATTGTTCAGTCGAGCCACATTATCATGTCCTTTCCTTTG
>JANAVB010038614.1:330000-445000 GCA_029216955.1 Iris pallida | reverse complement strand
GTGCGTATCACATCGAACTCGTCTCATGTTTGGAAAAGGTTACTGCAAGGAAGGGATATTGCTGATCAGTATATCATAGTGAATGATGTGGGTCTGCATTGGCATCGTTATCTGGCAGATTTACCCTCGCTTCGGCCTGGGATGTAACTCGAACACGGTGGCCAATTGCTCCATCATTTGTGCATATATGGGGAACCTGCTTTCCCTATAAATGGTCAGTTTTGTTATGGAGAGTGTTGCATAATAGACTACTGACTGATGAGCAGATTATGAAGCTGGGGTTTAGCTTGGCATCTCAGTGTCATTGCTGTACACAGAGTTCGATTGAAACTACTGATTATATTCTAAATTCAGGAGAGCTAGCTACAGAAGTTTGGGCATCAATGCAAGAAGTTTTCCACATACAAGGTGGCGGTCGATCTTTGATTCAGAGGTTGAAGAGATGGTGGCGAGGAGCGAAGCTACATCAAAAGCAAATTGGAGTAGGGGCTACAATATGGGTGTTGTGGAAAAATCGCAATAAATGGCGATATGAAGGCTATAAGTACTAAACTGCTATGCTCGTAAAGGAGATACAGAGGCAGATTGTGAAAGCTACTGTCAAGTGCACGCATTAGGTCTGCTACTTTGTTTTTATCTTGGTCTGTAACCTGAGTTGGAACTCCTCTAATTTTCAATAAAGCACTAGTTTTCGGAATATATATAATATATATATATTATATATATATATATATATATATATAGTATTTCGTATATATATATAGAGTATTTCGTATATGACTTATTTAGCTTTCCTAAATATAGTACCTAATTCTTAATGCTTGTTCATTCCGGGTACGCATAATCAGTACGATTGATTTCCTTCCTTTATCCCTAGTATGCAAGGTACTTTCATTCGGATATTCGCTAAGGTACATAGGCCGAATCAGCCCATTATTAATCCTTAGAGCATCAGTACAAAAAAACAAGAAAAAGAACGGCCGGAAGTCAGTCGGATCTTCCTTCCCGATTCTCCCGGAAGCGTAGGTGATTTCTTCGCGGGTGTAACGGATATGAGACCGAAAAGAGCTTCGAATTGGCTTCATGCTGTTGGTATCGGCTTCTGGATATGGTTCTCTTCTACTGGTGTATATGGATTACTTGCGGGATCAAACCCAAAACCGTAGGGAGGGAGCTCGACTTCGTCCCAGGAAGCGAAACATAGTCTTTCAAAGCCCGAAAGGTTGAGAAATGTGAATTAAGAGATGCTCGAAAACCATGGTGCGAGACTATAAAAGCGTCCTTTTTCTTCACTTGGTTCGGCCAGATCTTTTTCCTCATTCTCCGTATATATATATATATATATATAATATTATATATATATATATTCAAAAACCTACATTTTTATTGAAAAAGAAACATTCGCAAAAATACAAAGGAATTCATATGATTCCTGTTACAAAAAGATATCAGGATTTCTTCCGTCCATGCGAGAAGGCGATTATAGCTTTGCCAATTTGTCTCTGAATCTCTGTCACGACCCGCACCCTAGAGTAAGGGCACGAGAAGTGGGTACGTCCAGCCTACGCCGCAGTGTCGGCGGTAGAACGCTGTCCTAGGTCAATCATCTAACAATATAAAGTACATGTACAGTTTATACTCTCCGAATGGAGGTGACAAACAGAAAACAATCTCAATCACATCTAGGTAGAAGAATGAAAGATAGATAGATAGACAGTAACTCAAAGAGAACAGTAGAATAGATGAAATAAGTCCAAGTATCTAGGATAACATAACATCAGAATGTCAACTCATAATACAATAAGTCTAAGAGTCTATATATCACCACATCTCAAAATACAACTCAGATGTGAGACAAAATGATAATACAGAAAAGACTGTCTAGCTAAACTAGCCTAGACTACTGGGGCAACATCCTCAGCTGCAGGTGGATCCTGCTGAGGGTCCACAACATAAGTATCATCTAGTCCTGCTCCATAATAGGTAGGCACCAGGGCCTCATCCTCATCCTCTGTAATATTTCAACAGGTCTAGTCAGGACAGGAACGAGCACAATACATCTCACGCAATGCATAGTATGATAGGAAATATAAAGCAAGCAATAGAGTAAAATACAGAAAACGCTGAAGGAAGATACATGTAGCAAAAGAGATAACTGTAATGAAATCTACTATAATAGAAACTAACAGTGTCTAGTGAGTCAGAGTAAAATATAGACATGTGAAATGGCATAGGAGATTCATGGCTACAGCTAAGAGTGATTCATGACTATAGCTACTGGGGTAATATCCATATGACTATTTCTACTCCCCCATCCCCAATCAATACAGAAGGATCCATTCAAGTTATGTTAAGATTCGTGATAAGCCCATAAATGAGAGATTCATGAGAGGCTCTGTGAGCATGAGAGTACATGAGTCACAAGCGATTCGTAAATCTATGAAAGCATAGAGATACATGATGATTCGTGAAAAGCACAAACATGCTGTATCTGATGCTCCCGAGGGGGATAACATCTCATGAAAGATCCATATAGTACCAATCCGTGATAACAATCGTGTCAGCATCAAGTAAAGTAATCTAGAGCAAGAATATAAATCCTGGCAAATATGAAACGGTCAGAGAATGTACTCGCCTGATAACTGAATGTCTGAAGAAGATATACTGTCTGGAGAGGTGTATGGCTCCTAATCAGAGCAATACAAGTCACAATGTATCCACAATGGTAAAAATAAAGTATACAATACATACTACATGATTCTAGGTCAATCTGGTCAAAGTCAACTCTTGGTCAACTCTAATAGTCAAACTAGGTCCAGGAAGTCAACTAAGTCAAATAAAGTCAAACAAGGTCAAACAAGTCAAGATTAGTCAAATCTAGGTCAAAGTCAACTCTTGGTCAACATCTAATCAAACTAGAGTCAAATACTAGTCAACATGATCAATCTGGGTCAAGTCTGGTCAAACTTAGACCAACTATGGTATTGGTCAACAAAGACTAGTCAGTAAGGTAATTAGGTCAAACAAAGACTAGTCAATGAGGTAATTGGGTCAAACATGGTCAGATTAAACTAGTCATTTTAGGTCAATTAGGTCATAGTTTGACCAATAGTTGACTTTAGTCAACCATGGTCAACAAGGGTCAACTAGTAGGTGTTTTTGGTCATTAGGCCAAATTGAGTTAGCCTCTAATGCCATAGGCTTGTAACCTAGGCCATAGGCTTGATAACCTATAGGTTTCCATATAAACTATATTTATAAGTCATATATATATATATATATATATATATATATATATATATATATTTATCTATATATATAGATATACTAGTCTACCTACTACATATATATATATATTATATATAGATATATAATATATATATATATAATATATATATATATATATATATATATATATATATATCAATATATGTGAATACTCTATAATAATACAATCACACTCACATATATATATATCTTACATATATATATATTAAATATATATATATATATATATATATATATATATATATATATATACATACACATAACTATATAGGCCTATAGACTAAGTATACTCATATATCATATAGGTACCTATATATAGATACCATATAATCTATACAATATATACATTATATATATATATATATAATATATTATATATATATATATATATTATATAATATATATTATTATTATATATATTTTTATTTTATTTTATATATATATATATATATTATATATATATATATATATATATTATATAATATAAGAGAGAGAGAGAATTAGAGTAAGGGAGAGAGTTAACAGTTAGACAGAGAGGGAGACTGCTGGACAGTGAATGGGGGGGGGGGATTTCCAGTTTCTGGAACCAGAAAACAGCCCCAACCCACACACAAATACACACACACACCCATAGTAAACATACATTATATACACATGTATACATGTATACTTCCTAAAACTCACCTACACACACATAATATATATATACTACCCATATATATAAAAAATTACAATTATATGTACTATCATATCAAAAATAGATTTGAAACTCACTTTTAGAAAACTGGAAATACAAACAAAATCAGGAAAATGGGGACTGTGAACAGGGAAACATGGTAACCCAAAAAAACACACATGTAACCGAGCTATGGCTCGAACCATATGGGGTAATTGATGCCCCACATGTATATGTGTCGTGTGTGTCAATGGGAGTCCACCACGACACGATACGGCGTGTCCAAACACTCAAAAAACCCAATCGGTAAACTGAGATACGCACACACAAATACATGTCGTGCATGCGTGCAGTCCACTCTAGGACACACCACGAGACACGACACGTCTCGTGGTCGTGCACATATGTAGCCCACCTATAGGGCACGACCCACACACTGACACGTGTCCACGACACTCGTGCACACGATACGAACCCGTATCAGTCATAAAAAACACGACTGATACACGCGTTTCGACAGCGTCGTGCACGCGGTTGTACGTCTCGTGCTCGCGACACAGGACACGACACATCTCATGCTCGTGTCCTCGTATACGCCACATATAGGACTACATGCTCGTGTCACCACGACACACCCAAGTGTCGTGTCCGTGCGACACGACACGCTCGAAGTTGCCCCCGCGCGCGTGTGCACTGACAGTCCGTGTCCAGTGCGAGTGAGATTTCTCACTCGACACGACACGAAGAGACACCAAACTTTGGGGGCATGTTCGCAGACATTGCCCCCGTGTCCAAGTCAAAAATCTCGTGTCCTAGTGCTCTGTGCAGTGAGCACGAGGAGCATGGTAGCAGGGCACGCACGCAAGCCCCGTGCAGTGGGTTCGTGTCCATTTTGGACACGGACACGACTCGGAAATGAGCTCAGTCCACTTAGGTTGTGACCTACTAGTGTAGGGCTACACAAAAATATATTTTGTTTTATATTTTAACAAAAACAATTTCTTTGTGGCATTTCATCAAACAAGGGTTTCTAGCTTATGATACGTGTCCGATACGGACACCAAACCAATCCTATTTTTCACCAAACTTGACCCACAGTTCCCTAGTACCTAGATGCATGTAAATATGAAGAGAAAACACAATATTAACAAGGTTTATGGGCATTTACCTATTGATGCAAATCCAATGGAAAAATAAGAAGAGGGGGGTGTCCACTTCAACTTGGTGATGCCCAAAGCTCACGAAATCCTCGATAGCAGGCCCTAACTAGTATCCTCTAGTATAGGGGAGTCCAATGCAAGAAACTAGAGGTGATTTAGATCAAAATTGATCAAGTTATCAAGGTTTGAAGGAATAGGATTTTTCTAGGTTAAAATTCATGTAAAAATGAGCATGAATTAATGTGATGGGTTAATATAGGATGGTGTAGGGCTAGGGGGGGTACCCCATGGCCGGCCATAGCAAGGGGGGGTGTCCTTGACCTTTCTTTTAGGTTAAGGCAAGGACTTTTGGTAAAGGGTTGAGATATTTTGAGTAATTCATGCAAAATATCCATAAAGTAAATATCAAGATATTTTTCCACTTTAACCCATGACTAATATCTATCCTCAAACCTCTAGGTTAGTAGCTAACCTCTAGATTAGTGCTAAACTAGGTTAGGGACTAATCATGACACTAATCAATAATTAAATAATAATAAAAACACATAAATCCAAATAATTCTAAATAAATCCTAGAAAATTACCAAAATACCCTTTTTGGCCAAAATCACTAATTTGGTGTTCTAAGCCTATGGCTAAGCTCACATGGTCATGGCAACTCCTAGTTTAAGGAATAACTAGGGTTTACACTAAGTTATACTAACAAAATCACAAAGTCATAAGTCATGACTTTGAAAATAGTTTAACTTAACTAAAATCACCCAAAAATCATATTATGACTAAAGTACCACTAATAAATAATAAAAATAATAAATTTTTAAAAATACCCCAATTTCGGAAAACTGGGTGTTACAAGTCTACCCACCTTAAAATAATTTCGTCCTCGAAATTTACATGGTCGTACTCCTCCTAGGTCAAACCTCCAACAATCAGGGACGAAGACACTACCTAGCAACATGCAAGGTCAACAAGCAAAATATGGATAGTAGACCTATACTGGGTCATGTCCAAAAATTGGTTGGCAGTTTTTGGTCATAAGGTGTCCTGAATTCAAATCGAAATCAAAAATAACTCCATGAGGTAAATCAGGATGGAGCCTCGGGTCAGGAAAATCGTACTAAGTAAATGAAGCACACAATGGTATGCCTGAGTGGGACACTAAGGTCATGGGTGTAGAGTGTCATGTCTAGGTCATGTATGTGAAATTAGTTTTGAGAAAACAACTAGTCTCGTGCTCCAAATTTAAAAGTCACGGTAACGTGCCTACGTTGATCATAATTTAGATTGGGAAAGGTCTATGGCCTAAATTGAACCAAAAATCGTGATGAAATAGTAGTATAAAAGACATGTTAGGTGGGACAGTCCTGGTCATAGGTATAGACTAGGAAGATAAGGAAACAATAAATCACAGGGCTAAAAGGGTTACCATTCTATGGTCAGTGCTACTCTATCAATTCTAAGTCAAAAGGCATACACATTCTTTTAAAGAAAATTCCTTGACAAAAGAAGTTATTCAAGGAATTATATTAATAGCTAAAGCTACTGCTACTCCTACTCCTACTCCTACTCCTAAGTAAGAGATGAAGAAACAAACAAACAATCGACAAAATCAAAAAGAACTACCAGGTCAAAACTGATCACTAATAAAGAACAGGTAGGAGCAGATGGAATTGGATTTCAAGATAGATATAATGAAGCAAGATGGGAATGGAATTTAGAAGAACAGAACCTGCAAGCACATCGCCAATTGCCTGAGCATCCTCAACTGTCATGGCATAAGCTCGCCCCTGCTGACGTCTTCCAGCCTGTTGCTGAAACTGTATAAATCTCTGCTGCTGTGGCTGTAACGGTCCTCTCTGCTGCTGTCCTACAGGAGCCTTGGCTCCTGCTCCTGGTGCTGCTCCCTGTGCTACTCTGTCTGTGAACTGGGAACACTCCCTGAGCTGGTGGTCAGCTGCCCCACATAGTAGGCACCAGCCCAACCTCTTCCTGCACTCTCCCCATCCATGTCCCGATTTCTTACAGTAGGGACAACTGGTAGTATGCTGTCTCGGGGCCTGCTGCTGCTGCCTCGGCTGCTGATACTGCTGTGGCTGCCTCTGCTGATGCTGATAGTGAGGCCTCTTGGCCTGACCTCCACTGCTGCCTGCTCCCTGTGTATCATGGCCCCTCTTGAGCTTCAGCTCAAGATCATCCTCAGCTGCCATCGCTCCTGCCAGAATCTCCTCAAAGGTGGCATTCCTGTCACTCTTGGTCAAGGACTTGACTTCCTTGACCAAGCCCTTTCTGAACCTCCTCGCCTTTGCTGTCTCGCTAAGGCCCTCCATGAATCTGCTCAACCGACAAAACTCACCAGAATACTCCTCTATAGTCTGGTTCCCCTGAACCAGGTTCTCGAACTGGGTCTCCAAAGCACCGACTGCCTGATCCGGGAAAAAACTTCCCCTTGAAGAGCTCCTTGAAAGCTCTCCATGTCTGCCCTGGAGTGCCTACTCTCGGGTCCGTCTAATACCAGGTACGGGCAAGATCCCGCATCTAGTTGGCTGCTGCCTCTATCTGTAGTCCGGCTGGTATCTCCGCCAGTGGGAAAATCTTCTCAATGTGCTCACTCCAGTCATCAGCATAAAGAATCCCCTCTGTCCCCAAGAAGTCCCTGGGGTTCATCTTCTTGAAGTCCTAAATGCCCGGAATCCTCTGCTGTCGCGGCTGTCCCAATCCTCCCTGAGGCTGGACAGCCAACCTCTCCACCGTCGCTCTAGCCAGCTGATGGACCTCATCTATGCCCCTGGTAAACTCCATCGTATGACGCTGCTGCTGGGCCTGCTGCATCTCTAGAAAATACTGGAAGTATGAAAACATCTGTGCAGCATCCACTAATCCAGATGGCATCGACGGCTGGAACTGCTGCTGGTGCTGCTGAAACTGTGGCTGACGAAACTGCGGGAGAGGCATGTCTGGGGTAGCTGGGATGGTCCCCCGAATAAGTAGAGGTGCACCCCCAAATGTGGCAGAAGCTCCCACATGAGCTAGACTAAAGGGAGCTGTGGTCCCCGGGTCCTGGTGAGCTGGACGAGAGGTGGCAGACCTCTCAGTGGTGTCACCTGGACCGAGACGCTGTGATCGTGTCTCCACCATCCTGAAGATAGATCAATAAGGAAGTCAATAACGGTACAAGGATGATAGTATCAAAGGACAATATGAAATAGATTATACAAATTTGAACAAAAGTCAGTAGATTCAAATCCATAGAAATTTCCTAATTGTGATTGAGTATCCACTCTCTCTAAGCCTATTCCTTAATTCCTATCGCAGGCTGTAGTGATACTCTAGTTCGAATACCACTACATAAACAGGACCTGCATGGGCCACCACTAAAAACGTGTCACGACCCGCACCCTAGAGTAAGGGCACGAGAAGTGGGTACGTCCAGCCTACGCCGCAGTGTCGGCGGTAGAACGCTGTCCTAGGTCAATCATCTAACTATATAAAGTACCTGTACAGTTTATACTCTCCGAATGGAGGTGACAAACAGAAAACAATCTCAATCACATCTAGGTAGAAGAATGAAAGATAGATAGATAGACAGTAACTCAAAGAGAACAGTAGAATAGATGAAATAAGTCCAAGTGTCTAGGATAACATAACATCAGAATGTCAACTCATAATACAATATGTCTAAGAGTCTATATATCTCCACATCTCAAAATACAACTCAGATGTGAGACAAAATGATAATACAGAAAAGACTGTCTAGCTAAACTAGCCTAGACTACTGGGGCAACATCTTCAGCTGCAGGTGGATCCTGCTGAGGGTCCACAACATAAGTATCTTCTAGTCCTGCTCCATAATAGGTAGACACCAGGGCCTCATCCTCATCCTCTGTAATATTTTCAATAGGTCCAGTCAGGACAGGAACGAGCATAATACATCTCACGCAGTGCATAGTATGATAGGAAATATAAAGCATGCAATAGAGTAAAATACAGGAAACGCTGAAGGAAGATACATGTAGCAAAAGAGATAACTGTAATGAAATATCTACTATAATAGAGAACTAACAGTGTCTAGTGAGTCAGAGTAAAATATAGACATGTGAAATGGCATAGGAGATTCATGGCTACAGCTAAGAGTGATTCATGACTATAGCTACTGGGGTAATATCTACATGACTATTTCTACTCCCCCATCCCCAATCAATACACAAGGATCCATTCAAGTTATGTTAAGATTCGTGATAAGCCCATAAATGGGAGATTCATGAGAGGCTCTGTGAGCATGAGAGTACATGAGTCACAAGCGATTCGTGAATCTGTGAAAGCATAAAGATACATGATGATTCGTGAAAAGCACAAACATGCTGTATCTGATGCTCCCGAGGGGGATAACATCTCATGAAAAGATCCATATAGTAACAATCCGTGATAACAATCGTGTCAGCATCAAGTAAAGTAATCTAGAGCAAGAATATAAATTCTAACAAATATGAAACGGTCAGAGAATGTACTCGCCTGATAACTGAATGTCTGAAGAAGATATACTGTCTGAGGAGAGGTGTATGGCTCCTAATCAGAGCAATACAAGTCACAATGTATCCACAATGGTAAAAATAAAGTATACAATGCATACTACATAATTTTAGGTCAATCTGGTCAAAAGTCAACTCTTGGTCAACTCTAATAGTCAAACTAGGTCACAGGAAGTCAAACTAAGTCAAATAAAGTCAAACAAGGTCAAACAAGTCAAGATTAGTCAAATCTAGGTCAAAGTCAACTCTTGGTCAACATTCTAATCAAACTAGTCAAATACTAGTCAACATGATCAATCTGGGTCAAGTTTAGGTCAAACTTAGACCAACTAAGGTATTGGTCAAACAAAGACTAGTCAGTAAGGTAATTAGGTCAAACAAAGACTAGTCAATGAGGTAATTGGGTCAAACATGGTCAGACTAGTTAAACTAGTCATTTTAGGTCAATTAGGTCATAGTTTGACCAATAGTTGACTTTAGTCAACCATGGTCAACAAGGGTCAACTAGTAGGTGTTTTTGGTTATTAGGTCAAATTGAGTTATCCTCTAATGCCATAGGCTTGTAACCTAGGCCATAGACTTTGATAACCTATAGGTTTCCATATAAACTATATTTATAAGTCATATATATATATATATATATATATATATATATATATATATATATATATATATATATATATATATATATATATATCAATATATGTGAATACTCTATAATAATACAATCACACTCACATATATATATATCTTACATATATATATATATATATATAATATATATATATATATATATATATATATATATATTTTTATATATATATATATATATATATATATATATATATATATATATATATATATATATACATACACATACATATAGGCCTATAGACTAGTATACTCATATATCTTATAGGTACCTATATTTGATACCATTATAATCTTAACATATATATATATATATATGTTATATATGTTATATATATATATATATATATATATTATATATATATATATATATATATATATATAAATATATATAATAGATATATATATATATATATATATATATATATAAAATATATATATATATATATATTATAGAATATATAAATATATATTTTATATATATATATATATATATAAATAATATATTTATAATATATATATAATATATATATATATATATATATTATTATTATATTATATATATATATTAATATATATATATATATATATATATATATATATATATCTATATATATATATATATAAAATATATATATAAATATATATATATATATATATATATATATTATATATATATATATATATATATAATATATATATAATATATAAATTTTTGGCAGCATGTTCCCTCGCCCTTCCCTCCCAGTGTGCTCGCTCCACTCCCCTTGGCCGGCTTAGGCCGGCCACCCCCCCTCCCCCTCCTCCCTCTCCCCCTCCTCGCCTGTCTCCGTCTCTCCGCCCCATTCCTCTCTTCCGATGGCCCTTCAGTGGACCCCCGAGGCGCTGGCCCTTCTCCAGCTCCTCCCCGCCGCCCTCCAAGCCCGCCCTCCTCCTCCTCCCCCCCATTCTCCTCCCCGCCACCGATGTCCTCCCCCATCTCAGAGCTGGGAACGCCCTCTCCAGCTCCTCCGCCTAGGGGCGGCCTCGCCACCTCCCCGCCAGGCGAGTCCCCCTCTCAGGGAGCGCCTCCCGTTCCGGTCCACTTCCCGGCTAGCGGAGCCCCCGCCGCCGGGTTGTCCTCGACGGAGACATCTTTTCCCGCCCATCCATTTTTTTCGAACTCATCCGTCCCTCCCTCGGGAACCGAGTACTCCAGCTGCTCCGGCCTTGGGCCTCTCGCTGGTTGGCAGCTTGGGCACGCCACCTTTGGCGCTTCCTCCGAGGCTGTCCCCTCTGGACAAGCTGCTGTCCATTCCCTTTCTTCCAGCTACCCCCCCATGTCACCTCGCGGGTCCCACCAGGCTCGGTCTCAATTCTCTTCCCAGGCGCCAGATCACGTCACCCTTGGGGACCTGCGCTCCCATGCACGTCTTAGCAACCCGCGTGGGTCCCAGCTGGGATGGGCTTCTGCTCCCCCCCTGCGCATGTCTTGGTACCCTTCCCTCCTGCGCAAGTCATGGTGCCCTCCCTGGCGCAATCCAGCGCCCAGCAGGCGTGGGCATCTGCCAATGCCTCTGCGCAATTCCCCTCAGGAATAGATGCGGCTCATGCACGTTATCCCAGCCACTACCCCCCCATGTCACCTCGCGGGTCCCTCCAGGCGCTGTCTCCTATCCTCTTTGGCGCGCAGTCCCAGGCCCCCTTTTTGCTCTCGCCTGATCTGTCCTCCTTTGGGGACCAGCGCTTCCATGCGCCTCTCAGCGACCCTCGTGGGCCCCAGCTAGTTCGGGCATATGCCACCCATCCTGCGCAAGTCTTGGAGCCCTCATGCCTTGCGCAATCCAGCGCCTATTGTGCCCCACGTGGGCCCCAGCTGGCGTGGGCATCCGCCCCCCCTTCAGCGTAATTCCAGCAGACTTGGGCCCGTGTTCCCCCCGCCGCGCATCCGCGTGTTCACCCCTTTGCAGCGTGGGGCCCCCCGTCCCCCTGCGTATTCCACCAGTGCTCCTAATGGGGCCTATCTGGAGCGGCCTCCCCCTAGCCCATCGGCGCACCTACCTTCAGTCCTCTCATCCTCCCAGGCCTCTCCCCCTCCCTCAGGCTTGCCAGCCTTCCTCGGCTCGTCTCCGGTACCTTCCGCTCCTCCAGCCCCCTTGCGCGCAACGGTCCGTTCTCCTTCCTTTGGGGGGGCGCCCTCCGAGTTCCCGGAGCCCTCTCCCGCACCATGCCCTCTCGGTCTCCATCCTCCTCCGGCGGGATCCCAGTAATTTCCACCCCAGCTCCCCCTCCCCCCCCCGGTGGCGGCGCGATCTCCGCTTCCCCTCCCCCTGTCGCTCCGCCCGGGAGGCCCTCACCGGCCCCCTCACCCCCCCTCCCTCGGCACCGAGATCCCTAATCCCCTCAGCGTTCCCCCGCTCTCCCGTTCCGTCCCTTCGGGTCTTGCTTCCTCCGGACCGCCTCAACCCTCCTACGCTGCCATGCTTCGTCCGGACCTCCTTCCCTCGAAGGGCGTTATCCTCCCAGACGTCCAACTGCCAGACATTGAATATTCGCTAGAGAACTCTACCCCCGTCATCCCCTTCTCCGACATGGAACTATCGTCGCTGTCTACGGCCTTTCCACACACATTCATCCTAAAATTCTCCACCGGTTGCCCCAAACTTCCCAGAGTGCAGGAAGCTATCGCCAAATGGAATCTCGTGACCGAATACCGAGTGGCCCCCCTCGACACCAGACACATTCTCCTGCACCTATCTTCAGACCGAGATCACAGGACCGTGTGGTCCAAGGGAACTTGCAAGATTGACTCCCACCAGATGAAGATTATCAAATGGTCACCAGAATTCAACTACAAAGAAGATTCAGCAACGGTTGCAGCGTGGGTTACCCTTCCCAACCTCCCCCTAATCTGTTTTGTTCCAGCGGCGCTAAAGCGCATCGCCAACTCATTCGGGACGTATGTGGCATCGGCTCCCGAGACCAGTAACCTCACCAAAGCCCACTACGCCAAAATCTGTGTTGAACTAGACCTCACTTCCGAACCACCCAACTTTATCAACATCGAGCTTGGCAATCATTCCCACACACAACAAATCATCTACGACAACCACGTATTATTCTGCAACCACTGCCACCTAAGGGGCCACCTTCCTAAGAACTGTCACCGCCTGCATCCGGAGCTTAAAAAGAAGCCACCCAGAAAAGACAACGACCTGGAGGTCGGGAAGCACCCCAAGTCGCCCATTCTCCCCCTTCCAAACTCCCACATTCGATTCGATTCCAGTTTCGGAGAGCCAACCTCCAGTGAAGCGCCGAGCAGGGTCCTGATCCCCTTCATTCCCCAACACATAGAGACCTCCAACCAATTCGCAATTCTCGATTCAGTGGACCCGGAGCCAGGCTTCTCCCTAGACGGCTCCAAGACCCCCGACCTGCCACCCTCCTACCCCATCTCCTCGCACGGGGAGGACACCACCGAAGCTGGCAACGCAGATCATCGACAACTCCTCTCTGGTCAGGGGGCCACCCCCCCGGCTCCTCCCCACTCCATAGATTCTCTTTAATCCCCCAGTGCGATCCCAGTCGAAGAAGTCCTAGCTATCCTTGGACCAGACCAAGTGAGGAGAGGCCTACAAGTGCTAGCAGCAGGTGCCCCCCTCCAGCAACTGCTGACCGAGAGCACGCACGACTCCCTCGCTATTCCCCCGGAGGAAACAGCAGTCGACACAGCTGGCAATCTAATAGGACCTCCACCCGGTTCGCTCGAGTGCCACAACTACAATCCGCCCTCATCATCGAACGTCAACTCGATTGACACCCAACGGAGCAAATCAGGCTCCGACAAGCCCGCCACCATCCAAACCAGATCCGTCGCGAGGCGAAACAAAAAAACATCCCCATAATCTCTTAATGCTGAACATCCTATCTTGGAATGTTCGCGGCCTAGCTAATAAACCAACATTACGGAGAATTACCAGTCTTCGGAAAATTCACAAGATCGACATCTTCATCATCATCGAACCCAAAATCCCCGCCAAACGGCTCAAATCTATTCAGTTAGCTCTGGGCCTCCCAACGGCTATTGCCAGCAGGAACGACATCTGGATTCTCGGATCGAAGGAGGTCAATCTCAATATCATCCAGGACACCCAACAAGCCCTCTCTTGCTGGGTCTCTCACCCCACCCTTTCAGAGCGGGCCATAATCTCGGCGGTCCACGGTAGCTGTGTCATCGCTGAACGGAAACACCTATAGAACGACCTCCTCGACACCTATCACCTCAATACCAACACCCCCTGGCTTTGCATAGGGGACTTCAACGCCATCACCTGCAGAGACGAGAAGATTGGAGGTCGCCCTACGCCTCTGTCAGCCATGCAAGACTTCAACAACTTCATTTTCAATGCTCACCTTACCCCTCTTCAATTCAAAGGCAGCAAATTCATTTGGTGCAACATGCAGGACGGCGACCGCCGTCAATATTCCCGGCTGGATAGAGCCCTCACCAACGCGCGTTGGCACGACATGAGAATCAACTCCACCCTGACCCACCTTAACTCCACCGAATCCGACCACGCCCCTATCCTGGTGGAAATAAAAACAGAACCTTTCCATCTAAAAAGAACTTCCAATTCCTCGACTTTTGGACCAACCACTCGCAATTCTTGAGCATCGTGGCAGAGGCGTGGCTCAGCCAGGACTCCCCCAATCCTCTCACCCGGGTCAGCAACAAACTCAAAGACACCAGGAAAGCTCTGTCCACTTGGAGTAAACAAGCATTCGGGGACATCTTCCAAGCGATACGCGTCGCTGAGGATGACGTCACCCGAGCTGAAGCTTTATTCCTCTCCGACCGATCCCCTGCAGCGAGGAGAGCCATGAACCTTACCAAGGCTATACTCAAATTCAGGCTCAAAGTTGAGACCGACTTCTGGAAGCAGAAAGCCAGACTGAAATGGGACAGCGACAGGGATAAAAACTCTAAATATTTCTACGCCTGCGTCAACGGCAAAAGAAACAAACTTTCGATTCATCATATCACCGACGACCAAGGCATCATCAGATCCGACCACTAGGGGATCCAAGTGGCGGCCGCAGACTTCTACACCAAATTATTCTCCAAGAAAACGATCTTCAAAGACAACTCTTTCCTCGACCAAATCCCCACCATCATTAACGACTCTGACAATGCTCTGCTGGAGCGCCCTCTGTCTGAACAGGAAGTGAAAGACGCGGTGTGGGCTTTGAACGCGCACAGCGCCCCCGGCCCAGATGGCTTTTCGGGGACTTTCTTCCGCACTTGCTGGGATATTATCAAGCAGGAAATCACCGCAGCGACGATCGCCTTCTTCGAAGGAGCTCATTACCCAAAAGCTATTTCCAGTGCCAATTTCATCCTCATCCCGAAAAAAGACAACCCCAACTCCTTCCGCGACTTCCGACCCATCAGTCTTTGTACATTCACCAACAAAATCATCTCCAAGATCATCGCTTCCAGAATGACCGAAACCCTCCCCAAAATCATCTCGGAAGAGCAAAGCGGATTCGTTCACGGTAGGAACATCCAAGACAACATAATGCTGGCCTAGGAACTTATCACCTGCATGAAATTTCCGGCTAGAGGGGGCAACATCGCCATCAAAATTGACATGGAAAAAGCTTACGACAGACTAGATTGGCAATTCATGATCTGGGTCTTCAGAGCATTCGGATTTTTCGAGAATTGGACCAACATCGTGTGGAGATCCATCAGCAACTCATGGTTCTCCACAGTGATCAACGGCCAATCTGAGGGATTTTTCAAATCTAGCCGAGGCATCAGACAGGGCGATCCCCTATCATCCACGATCTTCATCATTGCAGCCGACGCCCTGAGCAGAAACCTCAACAACATGGTTAACATCCCCAACTTCCAGCAATTCCACACTGCTAGCGGATGCCCCACCATCACCCACCTGGCTTTTGCCGACGATCTTCTCATTTTCTCTTTCGGGGACGTAGGTTCCATGGAGGTGGTTCACTCTACCCTGGTGAGGTACTCCAGATGCTCCAGCCAGAAGATTAACCTATCCAAGAGTACCATCTACTCCCACCACAGCTTCAAAATCGAAAATATGGCCAGACTCACCAACCTCACCTCCATTGCGGTAGCTCATCCTCCTTTCCACTATCTCGGTACCCCCTTGGCGTACGGGAAATCTAACGCCAGCATCTACGAGAACTTAATCACCAAAATCAGGAACAAGATCGAAGGATGGCATAATGCGACCCTATCTCCAGGCGGGAAGATCATCCTCATCAAACATGTGCTCAACTCCGTCCCCATCTACACCCTAGCGGCCTGCTCCCCGACCAGGAAGGTTATCATGTCGATTGAACAGATCTTTTACAACTTCTTCTGGGGGCACAACAAGGGGCAAGACAAACACCACTGGGCCAGTTGGGACACTATGGCTTCCCCAACTGCTAACGGCGGGCTTGGATTCACCAAACTCGATCACATCGTCAAAGCTTTTTCAATGAAACTGTGGTAGAAATTACGCACTAGCAATAACCTGTGGACCAAGTTTATGAAGGCCAGGTACTTCAGACACATCCATCCTGCGACTGCCACAGCTAACAGCAGGTCTTCCGCGACTTGGCGTCGTATTCTTCGGGGCCGGGAACTGGCCGAACCCGCGATCAGACTTCATCTGGGTACAGGCGAGTCCAACCCATTCCTGGAAAGGTGGATAGGTGACTGTCTTATCCCGAATATAACCGATTCCCCGAGAAACTGCAGGATCATCGACCTGTGGAATCCCACCAACAACGCTTGGAATTGGGACAGAATCCGTGACTGGTCTGGCAATGAAACTGTTGACAGCATTCGCCAGCACGGTCTTTCCATCGGTATCGTCGCTGACCAGCTGAGGTGGTCGCTAGCAGCTTCTGGTGTTTTCTCAGTGCGATCGGCTAGACTCTCGATCCAAGATAACGGCCCTGACCTTTTCATTGCGCGTTATTGGAACTCTTGCATCCCTAAAAAATGGTCATTCCTCCTGTGGAAAGTCATGAGAAAGAAACTTCCCACTGACGACAACCTTAACTCCATTGGTTTCAGCCTGGCATCCGCTTGTAACTGTTGCAGCGAGCGTCAAACGGAGACTATCGACCACATCTTCAGGGAAGGCAGCCTCCCTGACAAAATCTGGAGCACCCTCAATCACAACTACAACACCTCTCCAGACGACGGGCGCTTTATCGATCTTCTGGCTCACTGGGGCGCCGCTTCCCACGGCCACCAGATCGTTGCAGCGGCCGCCACCTGGGCTATCTGGAAAAATCGCAACAAAGCGAGATACGAGGGACACCAATACTCGGCTGATCAGCTAATCCGGGAGATTCACCGGCAATACGGCAAACGGAGATCCCTTTGCTCCCACAGCTCTCCGGCTTTCGGGCAACCGTTCTTATTTTAGTTTTGATGGCCGCGTCCGGTCTTTTCCCCTGTCCTTCCCTTTTGGTATACTTTTGTCTTGTATACGTGTCAGGCTTCAGTTTTTCGAGCCTTGATTTTTAATAAAAGGGGCTTTCTTTAAAATATATATATATATATATATATATATAAATATATATATTTATATATATATATATATATATATATATATATATATACAATACAATATATAGAGAGAGAGAATTAGAGTGAGGGAGAGAGTTAACAGTGAGAGAGAGAGGGAGACTGCTGGACAGTGAATGGGGGGATTTCCAGTTTCTGGAACCAGAAAACAGCCCCAACCCACACACACAAATACACACACACCCATACTAAACATACATGTATATACACATGTATACTTCCTAAAAACTCACCTACACACACACATACATATATACTACCCATATATATACTAAAAATATACAATTATATGTACTAATCATATCAAAAATAGATTTGAAACTCACTTTTAGAAAACTGGAAATACAAACAAAATCAGGAAAATGGGGACTATGAACAGGGAAACATGGTAAACCCAAAAAAACACACATGTAACCGAGCTATGGCTCGAACCCTATGGTTGGTAATTGATGCCCCACATGTATACGTGTCGTGTGTGTCAATGGGAGTCCACCACGACACGACACGGCGTGTCCAAACACTCAAAAACCCAATCGGGTAAACTGAGATACGCACACACAAATACAGTATCGTGCACGCGTGCATTCCACTCTAGGACACACCATAAGACACGACACATCTCGTGGTCATGCACACGTGTAGCCCACCTATAGGGCTACACGACCCACACATTGATACGTGTCCACGACACTCGTGGATACGATACGAAACCCGTATCAGTCGTGAAAAATACGACTGATACACGCGTTTCGACAGCATCGTACACGCGGTTGCACGTCTCGTACTTGCGACACAGGATACGACACATCTCGTGCTCGTGTCCTCGTGTACGCCACATATAGGGCTACACGCTCGTGTCACCATGAGACACCCAAGTGTCGTGTTCGCGTGACACGACACGCTCGAAGTTGCCCCCGCGCACGTGTGCGCTGACAGCCCATGTCCAGTACGAGTAAGATTTCTCACTCGACACGACACGAAGCGACACCAAACTTTGGGGGCATGTTCGCAGACATTGCCCCTGTGTCCAAGTCAAAAATCTCGTGTCCTAGTGCTCTGTGCAGTGAGCACGAGGAGCGTGGTAGCAGGGCACGCACGCAAGCCTCGTGCAGTAGGTTCGTGTCCATTTTGGACACGGACACGACTCGGAAATATGCTCAGTCCACTTAGGTTGTGACCTACTAGTCTAGGGCTACACAAAAATATATTTTGTTTTATATTTTAACAAAAACAATTTCTTTGTGGCATTTCATCAAACAAGGGTTTCTAGCTTAGGATACGTGTCCGATACAGACACCAAACCAATCCTATTTTTCACCAAACTTGACCCACAGTTCCCTAGTACCTAGATGCATGCAAATATGAAGAGAAAACACAATATTAACAAGGTTTATGGGCATTTACCTATTGATGCAAATCTAATGGAAAAACAAGAAGAGGGGGGTGTCCACTTCAACTTAGTGATGCCCAAAGCTCACGAAATCCTTGATAGCAGGCCCTAACTAGTATCCTCTAGTGTAGGGGAGTCCAATACAAGAAACTAGAGGTGATTTAGATCAAAATTGATCAAGTTATCAAGGTTTGAAGGAATAGGATTTTTCTAGGTTAAAATTCATGTAAAAATGAGCATGAATTAATGTGATGGGTTAATATAGGATGGTGTAGGGCTAGGGGGGTACCCCATGGCCGGCCATAGCAAGGGGGGTGTCCTTGACCTTTCTTCTAGGTTAAGGCAAGGACTTTTGGTAAAGGGTTGAGATATTTTGAGTAATTCATGCAAAATATCCATAAAGTAAATATCAAGATATTTTTCCTACTTTAACCCATGACTAATATCTATCCTCAAGCCTCTAGTTTAGTAGCTAACCTCTAGATTAGTGCTAAACTAGGTTAGGGACTAATCATGACACTAATCAATAATTAAATAATAATAAAAACACATAAATCCAAATAATTCTAAATAAATCCTAGAAAATTACCAAAATACCCTTTTTGGCCAAAATCACTAATTTGGTGTTCTAAGCCTATGGCTAAGCTCACATGGTCATGGCAACTCCTAGTTTAAGGAATAACTAGGGTTTACACTAAGTTATACTAACAAAATTACAAAGTCATAAGTCATGACTTTGAAAATAGTTTAACTTAACTAAAATCACCCAAAAATCATATTATGACTAAAGTACCACTAATAAATAATAAAAATAATAAATTTTCAAAAATACCCTAATTTCAGAAAACTGGGTGTTACAATCTCCATGCATAATTGTCGACCATTGTATTTGTATTGTTCATACCTCCACTTATTTCTATTTTTCCATAATACCCAACAGATCATACCTACAGTGATCTGTTTGAAGTGCAAATTGTTCCTTCTCCAACACAGATTTAAACATCCTTCCAAACTAGACACACGACCTCGGATTTAGAGTAATGTTTGGGAAGTCCTCTATGCCTATCTCGCCAAATCTTCCTCTTAAAAAACATGACAGATAGTTTCAGTTTTAGGGATTGAACAACAATGATAAGACGAAGTAAGCTGGAAACCCAGCTTTTGAACATTATCATCAGTACGTAGTCGGCCAAGAAGAATCCGCCATAGTAATACTGACCATTTAGAAGGAATACAAGTACTCCATATATGCTTGAATCTATTATCAACTAGGAATGTCTGTCTAATAGTTTTCCACGCAAAAGAGACAGTGAAGCTAGGATCTGGTTGCCAATGCAGACCATCTCCATCCTCCCCGATCAGTTGGAAACTTTCGTCTAAATCTCTGCCCACAAGAATTCTACGCCATATATGTGAAGCTTTGTAGTTGATTCTAGCTTGGCTCGGGTGGATGTAGGGGAAGTATTTTATCTTCATGAATGTTGTCCAGAGTAACAACTGTGATCGTAATTTCCACCATAGTTTAACAGTGAAAGCATCGAAGACATCCCTGAGCCGCCTAATGCCCAGACCCCCTTCTTCATGTGGTCTAGCAATTTGATTCCATCCTATCCAGTAATGTTTTCGAATACCACCTTTCGATCCCCATAGAAATTCACTAAACATGGCTTCAATTTAATTAAGAACACTCACAGGAGGATTACTCACAGCAAGACAATAGATCGGAATTGAAGATAAAACTGATTTGATGAGGATAAGCTTACCCCCAGGAGATAGAATCTTGTTATGCCATCCCTCTATTTTGCTGTGAACTTTGTCTTTGAGCTCTTCGAACATAGCCGCGTTCCGTCTACCTGTCATTAACGGACAGTCGAGATAGGTGATAGGAGGATTTGTAAGCCGATATCCAGTCAATAAACTCAGTGAATTGCCCCTGTCTTTCGGAAAGTCAACTGGAACTCATATTGCAAATTTAGCAGAGTTGACAAGTTGTCCCGAGGCTCGCTCATACCTCTGTAGAACCTTCATAAGCAGCTGGATAGATCGCCTGTCCCCACCAGTAAAGATTACGATATCATCGGCATAAGCCAGATGGGTAACTCTTGGGCATCCACTAGGAGAATAATACGAAGTAAAGCCAGGTTGTAATGCCAACCTCTGTAAGTTCCTGCTCAAGGATTCAGCCGCTATGACGAAAGCATAGGCGAGAGAGGATCACCTTGGCGCAACCCTCTGAAAGCCTGAAAATAGCCTGACATATTGCCATTGATCATTGTAGAAAGCCACACATTGTTCACCAAATGAAGGATCATATTAATCCAAGTCTTATTGAAGCCAAGTCTTCGAAGTATGGATAATAAAAATCTCCAATTAACACGGTAGTATGCCTTGCTCATATCAAGTTTGATTGCTGCATTACGACCCCAGTTATCATGTCCAAGCATACTGAATATCTCTTGAGCAAGGATAATATTATCCACAATCTTCCTGCCCTTAATAAAGCTACTTTGTTCTGGGGGTATAATCCTCGTCATCATAGGAGAGAGCCTGTTTGCCAAAAGTTTAGAGAAAATCTTATTAACAAAATTACAGAGGCTTATCGGCCGATATTCAAAAATGGAAGAAGGATGCTTATTCTTGGGGATCAAGATAAGAATAGTGCTGGTAATGACTTTCGACAAAGAAAAAACATCGAAGAACAAATGGACAGCTGCCAAGACATCCTCCTTGATAGTGTGCCAACACATGATGAAGAAGATGCCTGTAAAGCCATCTGCCCGAGGGGCACTATGGCGATCAATCGATTTAACAGTATTATAGAGCTCCTCCATGGTAGGCTTCTCAGTAAGAGTAGAGCTTTCCTCTTCACTAAGAACCGTTGGAAGCACAGACATAAAGTCCTCATCATCATTCACTGGCTCTGGTAGGAACAGCCTGCATAATGGTCATTAGCAATCTGCTGAATGCCCTCAAGATCATTGGCAGAGGAACCATCCTCACCCCTGATTTGATGGATATGAAGATGATGGTGCTTATTGGACACACAGGAGTGACAATACCCCAAATTTCTATCCTCTTGCAAATCCTACTTGAGCCTGGCCTTTTGTTTCTAATAAGCCTCTTTGATTTGGACGCACTGTTTGAGATGAGCCTACGCTTCCTGGAGGTTGGAACGAAGGGATGGGTCTTGTTCGAAAGCAACCTCAGCTACGATGACTCTGTCTTCTGCAAGTTTAACAACCTGGAATATGTCGCTAAATGTAGCATGACTCTACGACGAGAGAGCCTTTCTAGTTGCAGTAAGCCGCAAACCCAAGTTGATAAGAGGATTGGGGTGATACACTGATGTCCAGGCTTGATCAACTGTTCGAGAAAATAATGAATGTACAGGCCAGAATAAAAGGAACCGAAATGGCTTCTTTGGTACTGACGATCGAGCTCAAAACTTGATCAGGATAGGAGCATGATCAGACTCTGTATGATTTAAATGATCATATGACGTAAGAGGGGCCCATTCCCACCAGCATCTATCCATGAGCACCATATCAAGCCTGGATCCCTGCCGATCCTGACCCTCATCGGATTTTACCTATGTGAAACAATTGCCAGTGAACGGAGTCTCCATGACCTCTGCAGCCAGTTAGAACTCCAGAAACTCCCGTATGGAAGCCTCATTGGGAGAAAGGCCTCCAAAGTTCTCCTCGGTCTGAGTAATTATATTGAAATCTCCTCCGATCAGACAACGGCAATGAAAGAAATTCGGGAGTCTGAGCAATGATTCCCAAAGTGAGCGACGGCCATCCTTGGTGTTACTGCCATAAACTGCCGAAATGAGTGAAGTAGAAGGAATCAGCAGAGACTTTAGGTTCGATAATGGCCAGTAGTTGTACTTTATACATGCGACATAGATATTTGATTCTTTTAAGAGTCATGTGATTTGCTACTCCCTGAACGTTCCAAAAAAGGATGTCAAACATTAGAGGAGGATGTGGTAGAGGGGTTTGGAGTGAGCTTAGCTGCAGATCAAAGGACTCGAGAAGATGGCGGCGGCGGCACCTTCTTTGATCTGGGTTCAGTTGGACGGCTAGTTTCAGGTTCCGGGGGATCCATCTGAGCCTCTTCTTCCTCCACTTGTTGAGTCCATGACATGTTGTGAGTTACAAGTTTACCCTCCTCGAGCTGGTCATCAGGAGGATCTTGGACTTGCACAGGGAGTTGGTTGGTTGGGACGGTAGGGAGTGTAGGAGGAATGGTGACAGTTGTGGGGACCTCAATAGAGGCAGGCATGACGGTGGTGTTCATTTCTGTCGCGATGATGATGGTCGCGGTATCCTTGGAGAGAGTGTCAAGGTGATTGTCGCCGCCGTCACCGAGAGACGAGAGTTTAGGTGGCACGTCGGGATTAGCTTGGACCTGGGTAGCTGATGTTGGAGGTGGCAGTTCGGGATTGGCTTGATCATGGGGAGCTGTGGAGTGGATCACGTAAGTAGCGATCGGAATTAATGCATCATTGGGATCAGGCGGTTGAGTTTGTGCATTGAAAGTAGTAGGAGCCTGATTATTAATTAAGCCTTCAGCTAATGGAGCTTGTAGAGAACTTTCCCCAACTGCCATTGTGATCGGGTCTCCTTCCGTAGTAGATTTACGTGTACGCCACTGAGGAGGCTCGTTCATTGGCTGCTTGTCCTTCATGATTGCTTTGTATGAAGTTCGAGCAAGGCCTTGGTGTTTGCAAAAAGTACAGTACATTGGAGAAGATTCGTACTTAACTTTTTGTGAGATTCTTCTGCCGTTGGAGAGTTGGATGGCTATTAGTGGAGAGGGAGTCTTGCTGGCATCGATTTCAACAAGTATGCGAGCCATACTTGGATGAGTCAATTGTTCTGTGGCACGATCAATTCGCAGAGGGTTACCGATTCCTATGGCCAACGAAAATAACACATTTTTGTTGAAAAACTGTATGGGCAGTCCAGGGAGAGATACACATATAGGTGCTAGAGGGGATTCCTCCGAAGGAGTGAAGTCTTTGTGCCACCTGAAGAGTCTCATAGGGGCCCGAGAGATGAAACATAGATCCTTTGATCGGAGACGAAGGAAATGTGCCTCCAACTGAGGCCGAATAAGGATATGCTTAGGGTCAATAGATCCAACTTGAACAAGGCCATCAAACTTAAAGTTGAGGAAAGCCTTCTGAATCACGTCGATGGAAGGACATGAGTGGGAGAACTTCCCAATGAGAGCAAAACGGAATGGATCCGCTAAGATGGTTTCCTCCTCTTCAGAGAAGGAGATAACTGGGATACCACGTGAAAAGGAAGGAGCTCGGATCTGAATTATGGGGGTCGAGCTAGGTTGATCCCCCGCAACCGCCTCGGCAAACGTCTTAGCCAAGATAATAGAAGGGATGCCAATGGAGCGAGTGTCTCGACTGGCGAGAGACGACGGCCCGGTCAGAGGCCAAGCCGGAGTCGTGGACAAGGAAGGACGCGGCTACGGATTAGGCGATTGCCAAAACAGAGCTCTGATATACATATACATATACATACATACATATATATATATATATATATATATATATATATGATAAAGAGAGAAGGCCGGCGCTCCCGAGCGATCCTGAGTTTTCATGGATAAGTCGTTCGCGGAAGTCGTGGGAAGCCATCCACCGGCCGCCCATGTCTTACCTCCAAGAGTTCTTTCCACATTTAAGGGAGCCCCTGCGGTTTCCTTTTCGGAAGAGGAGGAACAATCATTAATGGGTCCTTTGAAGTATGCCCTAGTTGGGAAGTTTTCTCATTCTCGGTCGCCGATCGATTTAATTCGTAAAGCGTTGTCGGGTTTTGAGTTCACTGGATCTATTAAAGCAGGTCTCATTGATGGTAAGCATATTCTCATTCGTCCCTTAAATATTGAGGATTATCTTCGTCTATGATCCAAGGATACTTGGTATATTGCCCGAGCACCCATGCGATTATTCAAATGGGATCCGGATTTCTCTCCATCTTGCGAATCATCTATCATGCCTACGTGGGTGTCCTTACCGAATCTTCCTCATCATCTATACAACAAGGAGGCACTTTTTGCCACCACTTCTTCCATAGGTACTCCTCTAAAGATTGACAAAGCCACATCCGAATTATCTCGACCAAGTATGGCCAGAATTTTTGTTGACGTAGATGCATCCAAACCGCTTCAGCAACGAATCCGAATAAACCTACTTAGAGGAAGAAGTTTTTGGCAAGCAGCGGATTATGAATCCTCTCCTTTATATTGTTCTCATTGCAAACATCAGGGACATATGGTTGACTCTTGTAAGGCGATGCAGAAAATCAAAGATAGAAGCAAAGAAACACACGTGACAGCTGATCCACAAATAAGTAATGCAGCCACTGCATTAAATGAAGACGAACCACTAGTTCGAGTTCCCGAGATTCAGGAAACTGCAGCAAACCCGAAGGACAATGACATCCCAGCCATTATCAGTCCTGAAGCCCCCACTATTATACCTTCTAATGATGGTTAGATACACTTATCTGAGCAAGTAGCGGCACATCAAGACCCAGGTAGTGCTACTCTGCCAGCACAGCCATTGCAGGAAGACGTCGTGGGAGTCGAGCCTGGCGCTCTTGGACCAACGGATGAAGGGACGGAGGAGGATGACCAGAACAAAAGTGTGGAGCCTGAGATTTTGGAGGAAGGAGAAATACAATGGAAGGCGATCTCTTGGGCGGATGAAGTGGACGAGGTCGAACATGGAGTCTCAGCAAAAAAGACCCGGAAAAAGAAAGCTCCAGAGCCAACGGATCGTTGTACGCGATCCTCAGGGAAACTCCCAATCACTGGTACCTCTTCCGCCTCCATTAATGGTTAACATACTGTTGTGGAATGTGAGGGGGATTGCTACAAAGTTGACTCTCAAACGTATCAAGAGTCTGTGTAGGTTACATAAAATCCAGTTGTTAGTTGTTATAGAGCCGAAGGTTTCTAATAATAAATTGCTGAATTTTCAAATAAAAATGGGTTTTGCTGCTGCATTGGCAAATGACAGAGGTAACATATGGATGTTTGCCAAAAATACATGTTCAATGGTTGTCCTTGATTCTTTTGATCAGGTAGTAACCATCTCAGTTCGTCATGAACTATTTCCAAGCGAGGTTATGATCACATTAGTGCATGAGCATGGCAAGAAGGAGGGAAGACGAGAGCTGTGGAGCAGGCTTCTAGGTGTTCAAAATCAATATAAGCTGCCATGGATGGTTGGAGAAGATTTCAATGCTGTTTGTAACTCCGAGGAGAAAACAGGTGGATTGTCTGCATGTCCAATATCGATGCAAGAGTTTTTGAATTTTCAATTGGCGGCAGGCATTACTGACATTCCTTTTAAAGGCAGCTGCTTTACTTGGCATAAATCAACTGAGGGGGATAGGCAGGCATCAAGATTGGACAGAGTCCTTCTGGATAATGCATGGTTGAGACTGGCTCCTTCATCTGTGGTAGAGCACCTTAGCCACACTGAGTCGGATCATGCTCCATTATTATTGTCATTGAGAAACACACAGGCTAGGGGGCCGAAGCATTTTCGTTTTCTAGATTTTTGGACTAAACATCCTGATTTTCATTCCATTGTGCAGTCAGCATGGACATCTGTTACACATCCTAATGGGTTAATTCGATTGGGATTGCGAATGACGTCCTGCCGCAAGGCTTTGTCCAATTGGAGCCATCAAACCTTTGGCAACATTTTTCAGGAGGTGAAGAAGGCAGAGGACTGTATACTAGTTGCAGAACTTAGCTTTGAGGCCGACGCTTCCTTAGAAAACAAGATCGAACTTCATCATGCAATGGCTAATCTTAAACGTAGAGTCATTACTGAAGAAGATTATTGGCGTCAAAAAGCTCGCTTGAAATGGGATATGGAAGGAGACAAAAATACTGCTTATCTTCACGAATGCGTGAATAGTAAGCATCGAAAACTTAGGATTCACTCTCTCATGGGGGAGGATGGTGTTCCTAAGGAGTCATTGTTTGACATTCAGAATATGGCCAATACATATTATGAGAAATTGTACAAATCAGAGGCTACTGTGCAAGATGATTCTTTCCTGCAGGTCATTCCAAATCTTGTTTCGAATGAGGATAATGAAAGCCTCACTGCGGCTCCTACTCAAGAGGAATTGTTCGATGTAGTTCGACGCCTGGATTCTAACTCTGCAGCAGGTCCAGACGGGTACACTCCTCTCTTTTTTTATCTTGTTGGGATATTATTGCTCAAGATGTTCTTCTTGCTACATCGCTATTTATGTCGGGTTTTCATCTCACGAAGTCTATTACTGCTACATCTCTCGTGCTGATCCCGAAGACTAAAAACCCAACCACCATGGCTGATTTTCGTCCGATTAGCCTATGATCGGTCATGAATAAGATCATTTCCAAATTGCTGTCTCGAAGATTATCGCCTATCCGATCGAAACTAATTTCGGAGGAACAAAGTGGTTTCGTGAAGGGTCGGGAAATTGTGGACAATGTGATTTTGGCTCAAGAGATGATGAGTAAAATGAAGAAAAAATCCAGAGGAGGAAATATTATGATCAAACTGGATATGAAGAAGGCGTACGACCGAGTGAATAGGGGTTTCCTGATGTCAGTAATACGAAGGTTTGGCTTTAATGAAACGTGGATCGACATGATTTTCCAACTACTCAATAATGTTTGGTTCTCTACCATTATCAATGGTGCTTCTTCGGGATTCTTCAAGGCTGGCAGGGGCGTGAGATAGGGGGATCCTTTGTCTCCAGCCTTATTTGTTATAGCAGCAGAGGCTTTATCCAGGAACCTAAATGCTCTTGTTCATAAACCTTCCTTCACTAATTATTATGTTCCAAGTGGTTGTCAACCGATCACACATTTGGCTTATGCTGATAATGTAATTATTTTCTCAGCTGGAGATTCATCTTCTATTCAGCACCTGCTTCGGGTTCTTCGGCGATATGAATTGGTATCCAGCCAGCAGATTAGTTATGCAAAATCTTCTATATATGTACATGATTCTTTTCTGCGTGAGAGATTACAACATCTGCAAGCAATATCAGGATTCTAAATCGCTTCTCCTCCTTTTACTTATCTCAGATGTCCCTTAATGACAGGCAAACAAAATGCTAATATGTATGAAGAACTTGTCATGAAGGTTCAACTTCCTCTGGATGGTTGGCAACAGAGGATACTATCATATGGCGGGAAGCTGGTCCTTTTAAAATCAGTACTGACTTTAGTTCTAATTTACACACTAGCGGCTTGTCATCCTCCAGCTAGCGTCATTAGCTAATTGGAGCTGCTATTTGCTCGGTTCTTGTAGGCTCGAAAGATGGGATCAATAAGCATATGTGGGTAAGCTGGAAGTCCATGGCAAGACCTCACAATGAAGCTGGATTGGGGGTACGTAGCCTTACTGAAACAATGAATGCATTCACCTCTAAACTGTGGTGGAAATTCAAGACTCAGGATGTTTTATGGACTCGATTTCTTCGAGCCAAATACTGCTCTCGGCAATCGATTGATATGGCCGTGCCTACTCCTCAATCATCACAGATATGGAAACGTTTGTTACAGGGAAGGGGGTTCACCAATCATCTTATTGATCATCCTCAAATTGCAGGTAACCTTAGCTGGCGTTGGTCTCCTTCTCCGACAGGCTCGTTCAGTTTATCTTCGGTCTGAAAACATACTCGTACCCAGTTTACGCAACTTCCTCATTTTAAACATATACGGGGGTACTTATATGCCACTGAAATGGTCTATCCTTTTGTGGCGGATTTTTCAGGATAAACTGCCAACAGACGATAAGATCCAAACTTTAGGGTTTCACTTGGCATCAAAGTGTCACTGCTCTCAAGATCTGGCTCAAGAATCCCAACTTCACATATTCAAAGAAGGCCAGCTAATAAAAGATATATGGATGAAATTATGTACTGCTTTCGTTATTCATGGACAAAGGCGTTCCTTACTAGGTTTCTTCAAATTACGGTGGACTCGCAAGAACATGAATCTCAAGCAAATTGTAGTCGGTGCGGTGTGTTGGGTTACTTGGAAGAATAGAAACAAGTGGCGGTATGAATCATATTCCTACAATCGAGAACAATTGTTCTTCGAAGTCAGGAGGCAAATCAAGAAAGTCCTGAGTCGATGTCGGCATTCACCAGTTATACCTAGGCTTTTGCAGTAAACTGCTCTGTTCTGATTGTAATTGGTTTCAGTCAATCAATAAAGTTGTGTTTCCCGAAAAAAATAAAAAATTAAAATTAAAAATATATAAATATAAATATAAATATATATATATATATATATAAATATAAATATAAATATAAATATATATATATATATATATATATATATATATATATATATATATATATATATATATATATATATATATATATATATATATATAGTATATTATATATATATATATATATTATATATATTAATATATAGTATATATATATATATATAGATATCTATATATTATAATATATATCTATATATATATATATATATAATATATATATATATATATATATATATATATATATATATATATATATATATATATATATAATATATATATATTAATATATATATTATATATTATATATATTAATATATATATATATTAAGTATATATATATATAACTATATATATACTTCTCATATATATATTTTTATTTATATATATATATATATATATATATCTATATATATATATATATATATATATATATATATATATATAATATATATATATATATATATATATATATATAAAAAAATATTTATATATATATTTATATATATATATATATATATATATATATATTTTAAAATATATAATATATATATATATATATATATATATATATATATATATATATATATATATATATAAATAGACACATGTATATACGTATACACGGGTATACGTATACACATGTATATATAAATATGTCAAATATTACCATAAATAACATAGAAAAATTTCAAAAAAAATACTATAAACCATAATAAATTAAATAAATACATTTATAAAATTTAGGGGATTACATCCTACCCAACTTAAAGAAATTTAGTCCTCGAAATTAAACTAACATCAAGGGTGGTATGCAATGCAATGCGGAATTAAAGGAAGCTAACAACTGAAAGTTGTACCTTGGTTTTCGAACAAATACGGGTAGGGATTCCGAATGTCATCCTCGTGCTCTCAAGTAGACTCTTCTGGCGAGTGATGCTTCCATGCCTTGCGAACCAACGGTATAGATTAATTTTGCAACACCTTCACTCGACGATCGAGGATGCCTAATGGTTGCTCTTGGTACGACAAGCTCGATCCAACAGTGATTTCGGAGTGATCGAGCACATGACTGATGTCTGCCATGTACCTCCTCAACTGAGACACGTGAAATACGTCATGTACTCCCTCTAGCGAAGGTGGCAATGCCAATCTTTAGGCAAAATCTTCAACATGTTCCAAGACATCGAAAGGGCCGATGTATCTTGGTCTCAACTTGCCAAGTCCCTCGAATCGAATCGTACCTCTAGTGGGAATATCTTCAAGAAAACATGGTAGCCTTCCTTGAACTCCAAAGGTCGACGACGATTATCGGCCCACTGCTTCTGTCGATCCTGCGCTGCTGCAGGTGGTCTTGTATCTTCTTCAGCTTCTCCACTGTGCTCAAAACCAACTCGAGACCCAATATTTGTCGCTCTCCTATGTCGTTTAAACAAACAGAAGATCGACACTTCCTACCATATAATGCTTCAACGGAGCCATATGAATGCTCGCTTGATAGCTATTGTTGTAGGAAAACTCTACATGATGAAGGTGGTCTTCCTAAGATCCGCCAAAGTCAAGCATACGCGCTCTCAATATATCCTCTAGCGTCTGAATAGTATGCTGTGACTGGTCGTCTGTCTGCGGATGGTATGTCATGCTAAACTTCAAATGCATACCCAAACTGTCCTGCATACCCCTCCAAAAGTGTGAAGTAAACCTCGAGTCACGATCCGATACGATGCTAACAGGTACATCGTGTAGCTTCACTATTTGTCTCATATACATATCAGCCAAAACTTCTGTGGACAGTCCTACTCTAAAAGGTAAGAAATGGGCTGACTTGATAAGCCTATCAACAATCACCCATACCGTATCTCGTCCACTAGGACTCCAAGGAAATCCTGTGACGAAGTCCATTCTGATGTGCTCCCACTTCCACTCGGGAATGGGTAGCGGCTACAGTAATCCGGCCGTCCTTTGGTGCTCATCCTTCACTTGTTGGCATACCAAACACTTGGCCACGACACGAGCAATCTCCTGCTTCATTTCGTGCCACAATAATACTGTCTAAGCCCCGGTACATCTTAGTTCCTCTGAGATGAATAGAGTAAGTTGAACTGTGTGCTTCCATCATCAACTCCTGCCGTAGCTCTCCATTAGGAACATAAATACGATCACTACATCGCAATGTCACATCAGGATCTCAATCCCGTCTGCTCTCTTGCTTCAGTCCTCTCTCTAAGCCATTGAAATCTAGCATCTATGGGCAATGCCGCCATGATCCTCTCTACTAGCGACAATTGCACTTAGATATTGGCTAATACGCCATCCGCTCCAGTCAATACTACCTCAATATCAAGCTGATGTAAATTTCTAATCAACTCTCTCCGTGTGGTCAAGAAATGAGCCACAGGCTTACAGCTTAATGCGTCTGCCACCACATTAGCCTTTCCCGGATGATAATGTAGCTCGATCTCGTAATCTTTCATCAACTTCAATCAACGTCGTTGTCGTATATTCAACTCTTTTTGTGTGAATACATACTTGAGGCTCTTATGATCAGTGTAGATATCTACCTTCTCGTCGTACAAGTAGTGTCTCCATAGATTCAAAACAAAGATAACCGCTGCAAGCTCTATATCGTGGGTCGGGTAATTCTTCTTGTGTACCCTCAACTGTCTTAATACATATGCTACTACATGACCGTGCTGTATCAATACGCATCATAATCCCTTTCCGGAGGCATGGCAGTCGATCGCGAATCCTTCCGGGCCCGATGGTAGTGGATCAAGATAGGTGTCGTGGTCAAGCGCTTCTTCAACTCGTCGAAAGCTGCTTGACACTCGTCTGTCCATACAAACTCCTGATTCTTGCAAGTTAATCGAGTCATAGTCCCCGCTATTCGAGAGAAATCTTCTATGAACCTTTGGTAATAACCCACAAGTCCAAGAAAACTTCTCACCTTGGAAGCTGATATGGAAGCGGGCCATGCCTTAACTGTTGTGATCTTCTCTGGATCTACCGATATGCCGTCTCCAGTGACGATATGTCCAAGAAATGATACCTCCTTGAGAAACAAATCACACTTGCTAAGCTTTGCGAAAAGTCGCTCATTCCTCAAGGTCCGCAAAATAATTCGTAGATGCTGCTCATGCTCCTTTTGGCTTTTTGAATAAATTAAGATATCATCTATGAAGACGACTACAAATTTGTCCAAGTACTGGTGAAAGATCTTGTTCATTGAGTTCATGAAAACCGCAGGAGCATTGGTCAGACCAAAAGGCATGACAAAGAACTCGTAGTGTCTATACCTCAATCCTAATGCCGTCTTCAGAATATCTTCCTTCCGAACCTTCAGTTGGTGATAGTCCGATCGTAAGTCGATCTTGGAGAATACTTTTGCTCCACTCAGTTGATCGAATAGATCGTCTATACGCGGCAAAGGGTACTTGTTCTTCACTGTAACTACATTCAAAGCTCTATAGTCGATACACATGCGTATTGTCCCATCTTTCTTAGGTACAAAAAGAACGGGTGTTCTCCATGGTGACGCACTGGCACGAATAAAGCCTTTCTCCAATAAGTCATCAATCTGTGTCTTCATCTCTACCAATTCCTTCGGTGCTAGTCGATATACTCGAGATAAAACAGGCTCGGCTCCCGGAATAAGCTCAATAGGAAACTTGATGTCTCGATCAGGCGACAGTCCCGGTAAATCCTCGGGGAATACATCTTCGAACTCAAAGATGACAAGGTGCTGAGGGGTATCATGCATCATCATGTGAGTCCCTAATGTGGGTGCATCACTACTTTTATCTTCCTTGGTGAACTCGAACACTGTCGCATTCGGCGGTCTAAAGACGATACTGCCCCTATGGCAGTCTAGAAGGGAAAAATGCTAGCTTAACCAGTCCATTCCGAGAACTGCATCGAATGTCGGCATAGGAAATACAAGAAGTCGTGCTTTTATCCCCTACCATATATCACTACAAGAAAAAGTCTACAAACACCAATAACAGGTATAACAACTCCTCCAGTGAGGATTCTAATATTCTTAGTTAAGGGTGTGAATGGAATGCTGTGTCTAGTGGCAAAACTAGTGGCTATGAATGAATGAGTGGCTCCAGTGTTAAACAATATAATGGCAGGAAATGAAGCAACTAAAGCTATACCTGCTATGACCTCTGCCTCTGTCTCTGTCTCTGTATCCTCAATAAATAGAGAGAATACATGTCTATAATTCTGTCCAGGGACTGTGTAAACCCCCAACATTTTTCTAATTATTTTAGTGATTTTAAAAAAAATTATTTTTCTATATTATTTAGAATTAATGAGGTAATTGGTATATATACGTAAATATATATATATATATATATATATATATATATATATATATATATATATATATATTTATATATATATATATATATATATATATATATATATATATATATATATATATATATATTATATGTATGATTTGTGTGCTTGATATATTTTAAGTGCTACTAAATATTATCTACAATTATTATAAAATTTTTGATACTTATTTACAAATTTATAGGATTTTGTGTTATTTTTTACATATATATGTGTATATATATATATATATATATATATATATATATATATATATATATATATATATATATTAAAAAAAAAGTTGGTCGGTCTCAGGACCGACCACAGCACCTAAAACCCACCTTCCTTTAGCTTTTAGGAAGAAAAAGAAAGAAAAAAAGTATAAGGCCACCCACCCACCTAAAGTGGGCGGGCCCCATTTTTTTTTGCTTGCTGCTAAAAGCAGCAAGCTCGCGTAATAGTCCAAATCCGTGGGATTTTTTTTAGTTCGAAACCTATTAGTATTAGGTTTTAGTTAAAAGTTGTTATAAATACATCTTTTTCCACAAACCTCAAAACCCTAGACTTCCAAAACGAAAGTTGCTATTGATCATACCCTCTTCGCCTACGAGTTCATTTCAGCAGTGACGGAGCTTTGTGTGCGACGAACGGAGCATCGGAAGTCAGCCCCTCGTCACCCACGGAGCAGTTTTCCCACTCAAGGTATCCTACTTCCCTACGACGTAACTTTTTACTCGTAGCGCCGATTTTAGATCCGTAAAATTTTTTGGAAAGTAGACTTGACCCTCTTCGAGATAGGTGGATTTTGAAACAACCCATCGACTTGCTCAAAAAATTGAGACGAAGTTGAAGAAAAACCTGTTTTCTGTAATACTAAAAACTGTTTTAAAACGACAACTTGTCGGCCAATTTTCTTGTTGTGTAGTAAAGAATTGTAGAAACTAATTGAACATGTGTGAAGACAACATAACCATGATTAAAACGCAACTTGTAGAACGGTATTTTGATTTCTGTGCAAAAATTAAATCTGTGTTAAAGTTGTGCGAAAAACTACTTTCAAAATAATAAATTTTAGAAAATTTTCACGATACGACGTGCGCCCCGACAAACCGGGCGACGTGGTCGCGCGCTATACGCATTGAAAGGCGTGCATGGACGTTGCTGACGTGTGGGAACTAACGGAACTCAATTTCGTCGCGTGTGCGCGACGAAATCAATGCGTATCCATCGAGATACCCCCGTATCGACGTTTTGCAAACTTGTCCATAACTTTGTGTACAGTCGTCAAATCGAGAGGAAACTTGCGCCAACAGGTCCGGATCGAAATTATGGTCCTGTGTGCCAAGTTTGGTTCAATACGGAGAAGGTCGAATCGGAACCCTTTTTGGCGGGCATGCGACCCACTTAAACGGGCAAATTTGTACACGGCTCATCGGAATCCAAAATTGGACATACCGCTGAGTTCCTCTCCTCAAACTGAATCGATAGACATGTAGTTTGACGACTTTAGAGACCATAGACTTTGGCACGCATTTCGGTGCAAAGCGGGTCCAACGGCGGACATCGTTTTAACCCGAAATTATGATTTTGCCCCTGTTCAAGAATTGGACTTTTGGACAGGTATTTCCTAGGAATATCTTCTTCACCGAGATAATTTTTGATATTTGTTTCAGCGTTTGGAGTCATCTATGATTTGTGAGTTTTGGTGCTGACACTTGCTACTCTTGGATTGCCTTTCTCGCACCGCAGGCAAGTTTACCTTGCCATCGATTCTGATTGTGCTCATTTATTTTTAGTATATTTTATTATTGCATTTTCTTATTTGTCATTTTGTTTCTATTGGGCGTCCAAGTCACACTTGGGTGCAAGCGGCTACATTTAGTCGTTATATTTATTTATGTCTTTATTTGCATGTCGACCTTGTGTCAGTTGACTACCCTATGAGTATGTGGGGTATTTTCATATCCCCTATGGCCTTGACACATGTGTATCACGTGATGAGTGAGTTATATAGGACATGGACCTGCGTACTCGACTGGCCATCGATACGTACGGGACGTGCGACGGTTAGGAGGTAACTGCTACTAGTGTGTTGAGTTAGAAGCCGTAGCAGTTGCCAACAGGACAGGCCATGGATACATCTTGGACAGGAGCAGTTGGGGGGAGGGGACAGCTACTAGCATAGGGGCTACATTTATTTTTATACACTTTGGGGCCGAGAGTGACTTATATGAGTACTACTTTCTGTCCTGGCCGATAGCATCTCGAATGAGCGCTACTTGACGACCACTCTTTATTACTTGCTTGCATGAATCCGTTACAGCCCCTGCGTAGAATGTTGCCCTCTAAAGTGTATCTCACATAGATGGTTAGGAGATCCTGTGGAGTCGTACTTGCATATTTTCTTTCATATTCAGTTACTTGGCATATTTTCTGTATCTTGTTATGTCCCTCTGAGGACCTGGTGATCTCTCCAGGGTTAGACGAGCAGGACTATCTAGAGGAGTACGGTGCAGCATTGGATCCATCATACATCGGTAACGAGGCATCTTCCGCTCATACTTAGTTTTATTTTTTATTATCTGAGACCATGTATTGGGCATCTTTTTATCATCTTTCTTGCTGTTTGAGGAGGTTGTACTCCATTTAGTTGAGACTATTTTTCCGTAGCTGTTTGGGTGGGAATGTCTACCCGGCTATATTTTGATATCATGATTTATCTTATTTAGTGGACTTTATTATATTCTCTGTGTTGAGCTGTGGATGAGATTTAGTTATTATATTGTGGCTTATCATATATCACTATTTACAACTTATGTACCAATACGGGGATTACCATATATTGTTGTATTCTTCGTATAAGTACAGCTGGCATGTTTACGTACTTAGTCCTACGTATTTTGGGACTGGGGCGTTACATGTTTTTGTGGTGGCCCATGCAGGTCCTGTAAAATTATTGGGTTACATGACTGTGCCTAACAAGCCTGCAAACTAGGAATATGATATAGGATCTCATCCACTTACTACTACCTTCTTTGATCTCTACTCCATCTTCTTTTCCTTTAAACTTATTGAATTCCCTTCAGGTTGAAATTGTTCTAATCATCTCTAAACTTTCGTACCAATATAGGATGAATCTTCGTAGCGGTCTCACTACTCCACTTGCCATTACTGACGGGAACACTACTGCTCAAGAGGAACCAGTGAATCCACAGCAGCCAGCGATGTCCCCGACCACTCCAGCACCATCCGGGCCACCCCTCCAGCCAGTGATGACCCTAGCTACGACTCAGCAGACTGGTCCCGAGGATCCTGCACCCCAGGGAGAGTACCTACCCCCACCACCATCTTATCCACCTCCGTTCCCACCACAGACTCTACCCCAATATCCACCATCATCATGTCCACCACAACAGCCACCCCAGTATCCACCATCGTATCCGCCCCAACAGCCCCCACCATATCCATCACCATATCCACCATCATATACACCCCAGTATCCTCCACAGAATCCACATCAGTATCCAACCACATATTCTCCACAATATCCCTTTCCATATCCTTCATATCCTCCACAGTACGGGCTACAGGGTGTCCCATAGATCATGCCACAGGTGCCATACCTGTCCCCACAGCATCCCATGCCTCAGACTGGTGGGGCTCCTACAGAGCAGATTCTCCAGAGCCTGGTACAGGCTCAGATGCAGCAGAGCGAGGCCATCAGGAAGAGTTTGGAGACAACATTGGCCCGAGCACCACAAGCCTCTGTAGGTTCCATCGAAGGATTTCGCAATATTAATCCTCCACAATTCAAGGGCACTGAAGACGTCATTGGGATTACCAATTGGCTGGTTAAGACAGAGAATCTCCTGAAGGCTTCAGAGTTATCCACAGATCTATGGATGAGGGCAGTAAAGTTACAGCTGGAAGGAAATGCTTATGATTGGTGGGCCGCAGAGGAGAGGCGGCTAGGAGTTGATCAGACGTGGAAGAAATTCAAAGAACTGTTCAATAAGAAGTTTTTCTCCGATACTGCCAAGGATGCTTTATATGACCAGTTTCTACACTTGGAGCAGGAAAATATGACAGTTGACGAGTACGATGCCGAGTTTAGCCGACTGAGTCATTTCGCACCAGGTTTGGTTACGACAGAGCTGGAGAAAGCCAAAGATTTCATAGAGGCTTGAGTATAGAGTTACAGAGGTACACCAGCTCCGAGTCGAGGGTCTCCCAAGCAGCTGTTCTTGCCGAGGCAAGAACTCATGAGGCCATAAGCAGGAAGGCAAATCGACGTATTACATCGACTATAGGATCAGCTAAGACCACTATAGGAGGGCCAGTGAGACATCCTCCCATACCTCAGCATCAGCAGAGGACAGGGCCATACCAGACACAGGAGAAGGTCACTTGCCATTACTGTGGCAAAGTTGGTCATGTTTTGGGAGATTGTAGACGACGGTTGGGGTATTGTTTGATTTGCGGATCGAATCAGCACCAGGCTTTGGATTGCTCATTTCAGAGGGTCACTCCACATAATCAGCAGTAGAGGCTAGCTATTACAGGACCAGGAGCACCACAACCACCCTTACCCACTCTGACAGTCCAATTCCAGCAGGTTAGAGCACAAACGGGTAATCAGCGGATTGGAAAGGCTTTTGCTCTAGCTGCCGAAGAGGTAGAACCAGAGGTGAACATCATAGCAGGTATGGTTCTAGTTGCATCGTTTCCTGCCATTACATTATTTGACACTGGAGCCATCCATTCATTCATAGCCACTAGCTTTTCCACTAGACACAGTATACCCATGTCATCTCTATCTAAAAACCTTAGAATCATCACTGGGTAGGAGTTGTACCTATTAGTGGTATCCGTAGAGATTGCTCTGTAGTGTTATGTGGTAGAGAGATGAGTGCACGACTACTTATATTCCCTATGCCTACCTTCGATGTCGTTCTTGGATGGACTGGTTGAGCCAGCATTTCGCTCTTATCAACTGCCATAGAGACAATATCATACTTAGACCCCCGGCTGATTCAGAGCTCGAGTTCACCCAAAGAAGAAGCATTGAGGAGTGAAAATGTTAAATCTGGAAAAGTTAGTAGTAACGGGATGAAAGTTCACTTCGAGAATTATGGGAGGGATTAAACTTGTAATCATGATCAATTAGACAGCTTGGAGTGAATACAAAAGTTTGGTTGTTCCTTTGGAAAACTTGTTCAGAAACTTTTGTAGGAAACTCGAGTTTTAAAATGTTAATGGTAGACCACCATGAAACCCTAATGCGTTGGAAGGATTCCACACTAATTGCCATATCCCTCATGGCAATGTTAATATCATATGCATAAGTGTTGCTAGTCATCCATAAAATCATGTGGTTATATTTAAACTTGACACACTCGACATCCCCTCAAATCTAGATTTTATTGTGACTTCCTAACCATTTGAAATTTGAGAAATGATTAGATTATTTCTTGATCGTACTCTATCTAAGTGGCTATCTTATCTTTAAAAAAAACTGTATTCCTAACTCATTTTACCTTGATTGCTTGACCTATTGAACCCTACACCACTAGTTCAATTTTTAAGTTGGGTAGAATAACTCACTACCTAACAAACATTTTCTGGGTGAACCATATAGATGAGTTCATTTATATTACTAATTTAAGGACCTTGGAATGATTGATTTCCTTCATCACTACCTCCCTTACTTATATATTTCTCTACCTTGTGCTGCTAATTTAGCCTTAGTTTTACAAGCTTATTCCTTTATCGAGCTTGTTCATGACATATTTTATTGGGCGTGTCCATTAGCATATTGTCTAATCAGAACCGGTGCATGATGGTCTGATCAACCGAGTGTATTTTGGTTCGCTTACATCCATCGTTCTACACGGATGGAGACGTAGCTAAAATTGTCCTTTTGAGTCTCCCTCACGAGTACCTTGCAATTCTCTTAGAATTATACAACCGCCCTTGAAGCACGTATTGGCATTCAAAAACACATTCCTTGAACTCTTGTGGAATTTCATCTTTTACCTATACTAGACGAGGCTTGTACTTGATAGATAGGCCAAACTATTTTCCTGTGGCCATGAAGTTTAAGTATACACCGAGATAGCTAGCCACTACCCTATCAACGTGACTTTGTCCCTATCAATTTTCTTGCATTACATTTGATCCCTCGACCTTAGTTTAATTTCGAGGACGAAATTTTCTTTAAGTTGGGTAGGATGTAAACCCCCAACATTTTTCTAATTATTTTAGTGATTTTTAAAAAAATTTATTTTTCTATATTATTTAGAATTAATGTGGTAATTGGTATATGTACGTAAATATATATATATATATATATATATATATATATATATTTTTTTTTATATATATATATATATATATATATATATATATATATATATATATATATATATATATATATATATATATATATATATATATTATATGTATGATTTGTGTGCTTGATATATTTTAAGTGCTACTAAATATTACCTACAATTATTATAAAATTTTGATACTTATTTACAAATTTATAGGATTTTGTGTGATTTTTTTACATATATATGTGTGTGTGTGTGTGTGTATATATATATATATATATATATTAAAAAAAAAAGTTGGTCGGTCTCAGGACCGACCACAGCACCTAAAACCCACCTTCCTTTAGCTTTTAGGAAGAAAAAGAAAAAAAAAGTATAAGGCCACCCACCCACCTAAAGTGGGCGGGCCCCAAAACTCAATTTAAGTTGTTGCTGATCATACCCTCTTAGTATTAGGTTTTAGTTAAAGTTGTTATAAATACATCTTTTTCCACAAACCTCAAAACCTTAGACTTCCAAAACGAAAGTTGTTGCTGATCATACCCTCTTTGCCTACGAGTTCGTTTCACCAGCGACGGAGCTTTGTGCACGACGAACGGAGCATCGGAAGTCAGCCCCTCGTCACCCACGGAGCAGTTTTTCCACTCAAGGTACCCTAATTCCCTACGACGTAACTTTTTACTCGTAGCACCGATTTTAGATCCGTAAAATTTTCTGCAAAGTAGACTTGACCCTCTTCGAGATCCTCCAGGTGGATTTTGAAACAACCCATTGACTTGCTCGAAAAGCGAGACGAAGTTGAAGAAAAACCTGTTTTCTGTAATACTAAAAACTGTTTTAAAACGATAACTTGTCGGCCAATTTTCTTGCTGTGTAGTAAAGAATTGTAGAAACTAATTGAACATGTGTGAAGACAACGTCACCATGATTAAAATGCAACTTGTAGAGCGGTATTTTGATTTCTGTGCAAAAATTAAATCCGTGTTAAAGTTGTGCGAAAAACTGTTTTCAAAATAGTAAATTTTAGAAAATTTCCACGATACGACGTGCGCCCCGACAAGCCGGGCGACGCGGTCACGCGCTATACACATCGAAAGGCGGGTATGGACGTTGCTGGCGTATGGGAACTGACGAAACTCAATTTCGTCGCGTGTGTGCGACGAAATCAACGTGTATCTGTCGAGAAACCCCCGTATCGGCATTTTGCAAACTTGTCCATAACTTCGTGTACAGTCGTCGAATCGAGACGAAACTTGTGCCAACAGGTCTGGATCGAAATTCTGGTCTTGTGTGCCAAGTTTGGTTCGATACTGAGAAGGTCGAATCGGAACCCTTTTTGGCGGGCCCGCGACCCACTCAAACGGGCAAATTTGTATACGGCTCATCGGAATCCAAAACTGGACATACCGCTGAGTTCCTCTCCTCAAACTGAATCCGTAGACATGTAGTTTGATGACTTTAGAGACTATAGACTTTGGCACGCATTTCGGTGCAAAGCGGGTCCAACGGCGGACATCGTTTTAACTCGAAATTATGATTTTGCCCTTGTTCCAGAATTGGACTTTTGGACAGGCGTTTCCTTGGTATATCTTCTTCACCGAGATCATTTTTTATGTTTGTTTTAGCGTTTGGAGTCATCTGTGATTTGTGAGTTTTGGTGTTGACACTTGCTACTCTTGGATTGTCTTTCTCGCACCGCAGGCAAGTATACCTTGCCATAGATTCTGATTGTGCTCATTTATTTTCAGTATATTTTATTATTGCATATTTATTTTTCTTATTTGTCATTTTGTTTCTATTAGGCGTCCAAGTCACACTTGGGTGCAAGCGGCTACATTTAGTCGTTATATTTATTTATGTCTTTATTTGCATGTCGACCTTGTGTCAGTTGACTACCCTATGAGTATGTGGGGTATTTTCATATCCCCTATGGCCTTGACACATGTGTATCACGTGATGAGTGAGTTATATAGGACACGGACCTGCATACTCGACTGGCCATCGATACTTACGGGACGTGTGACGGTTAGGAGGTAACTGCTACTAGTGTGTTGAGTTAGAAGCCGTTGCAGTTCCCAACTGGACAGGCTGTGGATACATCTTGGACAGGAGCAGTTGGGGGGAGGGGACAGCTACTAGCGTAGGGGATACATTTATTTTTACACACTTTGGGGCCGAGAGTGACTTGTATGAGTACTACTTTCTGCCCTGGCCGATAGCGTCTCGGATGAGCGCTACTTGACGACCACTCTTTATTACTTGCTTGCATGAATCAGTTACAGCCCCTGCGTAGAACGTTGTCCTCTAAAGTGCATCTCATATAGATGGTTAAGAGATCCTGTAGAGTCATAGTTGCATATTTTCTTTCACATTCAGTTACTTGGCATGTTTTCTGTATCTTGTTATGTCCCTCTGAGGACCTGGTGATCTCTCCATGGTTAGACGAGCAGGACTATCCAGAGGAGTACGGTGCAGCATTGGATCCATCATACATCGGTGACGAGGTATCTTCCGCTCATACTTAGTTTTATTCTTTATTATCTGAGACCATGTATTGGACATCATTTTATCATCTTTCTTGCTGTTTGAGGAGGTTGGACTCCATTTAGTTGAGACTATTTTTCCATAGCTGTTTGGGTGGGAATGTCTACCCGGCTATATTTTGATATCATGATTTATCTTATTTAGTGGACTTTATTATATTCTCTGTGTTGAGTTGTGGATGAGATTTAGTTATTATATTGTGGCTTATCATATATCACTATTTACAGCTTATTTACCAATACGGGGATTACCATATATTGGTGTATTCTTCGTATAAGTACAGCTGGCATGTTTACGTACTTAGTCCTACGTATTTTGGGACTGGGGCGTTACATGTTTTTGTGGTGGCCCATGCAGGTCCTGTAAAATTGTTGGGTCACATGACTGTGCCTAACAAGCCTGCAAACTAGGAATAGGATATCGGATCTCACCCACTTACTACTACCTTCTTTGATCTCTACTCCATCTTCTTTTCCTATAAACTTATTGAATTCCCTTCAGCTTGAAATTGTTCTAATCAACTCTAAACTATCGTGCCAATATAGGATGAATCTTCGTAGCGGTCTCACTACTCTACTTGCCATTACTGACGGGAACACTACTGCTCAAGAGGAACCAGTGAATCTGCAGCAGCCAGCGATGTCCCCGACCACTCCAGCACCATCCAGGCTACCCCTCCAGCCAGTGATGACCCCAGCTACGACTCAGCAGACTGGTCCCGAGGATCCTGTACCCCAGGGAGAGTACCTACCCCCACCACCACCTTATCCACCTCCGTTCCCACCACAGACTCTACCCCAATATCCACCATCATCATATCCACCACAACAGCCACCCCAGTATCCACCATCGTATCCGCCCCAGCAGCCCCCACCATATCCATCACCATATCCACCATCATATCCACCCCAGTATCCTCTACATAATCTACCTCAGTATCCACCCACATATTCCCCACAATATTCCTTTCCATATCCTTCATATCCTCCACAGTACGGGCCAAGGGTGCCCAATAGATCATGCCACAGGTGCCATACCTGCCCCCACAGCATCCCATGCCTCAGACTAGTAGGGCTACTACAGAGCAGATTCTCCAGAGCCTGGTACAGGCTCAGATGTAGCAGAGCGAGGCCATCAGGAGGAGTTTGGAGACAGCATTGGCCCGAGCACCACAAGCCTCTGTAGGTTCCATCGAGGGATTCCGCAATATGAATCCTCCACACTTCAAGGGCACTGAAGACGTCATTGGGATCACCAATTGGCTGGTTAAGACAGAGAATCTCCTGAAGGCTTCAAAGTTATCTACAGATCTATGGATGACAGCAGTGAAGTTACAGCTAGAAGGAAATGCTTATGATTGGTGGGCCGCAGAGGAGAGGCGGCTCGGAGTTGATCAGACGTGGGAGGAATTCAAAGAATTGTTCAATAAGAAGTTTTTCTCCGACACTACCAAGGATGCTTTATATGACCAATTTCTACACTTGGAGCAGGGAAATATGACAGTTGACGAGTACGACGTCGAGTTTAGCCGACTGAGTCATTTCGCACTAGGGTTGGTTACGACAGAGCTGGAGAAAGCCAAAAGATTTCATAGAGGCTTGAGTATAGAGTTGCAGAGGTACACCAGCTCCGAGTCGAGGGTCTCCCAAGCAGCTATTCTGGCCGAGACTAGAACTCAGGAGGCCATAAGCAGGAAGGCAAATCGACGTATTACATCGACTATGGGAACTGACGGAACTCAGTTTCGTGGTGTGTGCGCAACGAAATCAGTCCGTATACGTCGAGATATCCCCGTATCGGCGTTTTGCAAACTTCATCCACTACACCAAATAAGGTCTTTTACGGCCCACGATTTGCGCTGTAAAACTAATTTTATGACTTACAAGATCGTGCCGTAAAAGCTCCGGCCGTAAAAAGGGTACGAGTATTTACAGCGTGAGGAAAACAGGCCGTAACTTAGGTAAATGCATGCCGTAAATGAAGTTGCTGGGAAACTTTAGATGTCATTTATGGCCCATAATGCAGGCCGTAAATACTAATCTTTTACGACTCGAAGTCATGGCCGTTAAGGTATTCAATTTATGGCACACATAGTAAGCCGTGAATGCTTAAAACGAAAACATACAATCTCACATTAACGGCCCAAAACCATAGGTCGTAAATGGTATTTGTTTATGACTCAAAATAAGGGCTGTTAAAGGGTTGATGAGTTTCATTTGTGGCTCGCAAGGCGTGCCGTGATTATAGTTTTTTTAATAACCACATTTAAATAGCTAAAAATATAAATTAATCAACCAAAATCAAATATGACTATAATATGGTTCTCAGAGTATTTCTAACAGAAATCAAACTGACTGCACATCTATTGAGAGTATTTATTTCCAACAAGTTGGACTAAATCCACAAATATTAATAAGATGACACAACATAATAGAATCTTAACACAAAGCAAAAGGGTTTAAACTAGATTTCCAATAGCAGAGTCATTTTCTTACTACAAGATCTCAATACAAAAGTCTTTAAGCACAAATCAAAAATTATTGTCCAACTACAAGAGCAAAAGTCACTTTGTGTTACTACAAAAGCAAGTCACTTTGTCTTACAACAAAAGCAAAAGTCACTTTGTCACTATAGTTGGAAACTTCAAGACCTTCAACGAGTTTAAAACCTTTAAGCTTAGAATAACTCATTTTCTAGAAACATACCTCCCCTCTTCTTTAAGCTTTACCTGAAGAAAAATTAAAACAATATTAACACAATAAAGATTGTAAGACAGTTATAATATCCAATAAAGAATCTGCTGACTTGATTACAATTTTCATCTTGTACAGAAGCATAACAATAATCATAAGTGTATCAGAAGTTTTTTCAATAATTACTTGCTGAAGCAAGACTACAATAATGAAGCGAAATCTATGAAGAATTTTTTGACTAAAGATGTGCAAGTACTTAGATGTTTGGGAAAATTAAATACAACATGTTGATAACAAAAAAAAAATTTACCTAGAAAATGTTCTTCGTCTTCATTTGGTATTACTACTAGAAAAGGCAGGGATAAGGTCCTCAGTTAACTACCTTTGCCCCCATTATCTTAAGATTACAACTATGTATCATAGGATGATCCGATTGGTCAAAGCAAAATAAAGGATTACCTGAACCCGTGAGTCTGTAGCATCAACTTGCTGATCCAAGTCACCCTGAAAAGTTAATACTAATAATGTTAGTCACTAATCATGATTTCACCGGTATAAATCGTCATCTCTTCGTCATATTCCTGGTAAGTTTTAACCAAATAGGAAATGCTTACATTTTTGTTAACTCCAGCCTCTATGACTTTGACACAATAGGACACTTCACCATCAATTGTCAACCGGTATGACCAGACTTCTTCTCAAATGTACTACTGATTACTGACATTTTTCCTTGCAGCTGAGCCCATTTTGCAATGACTGAAGCTTTCTTGAATCCCCCAACAACACTAGGTTTGATAACCTGTCATAGCAATATAAACAAGTTATGGACCTAAAATACTAATGAATCTTTATCTGGTACTATTAAAGATTTTACTTACAATAGCGACTATTCTGGGATGTCGGAAGCCTTTGAGCCTATGGAATAGATCATCTCCAATGTGGTCAACAGTATCATCTAATGCTACAGGCAAGCCATTTTCTTCATAAAACCTGATTATATCATCTTCAGAACACACAGGTTCCTGGAACACGTGACAACTAGTTTAAGAAATTGAGCATTTAGTATACACATACAGACATAACCACTAGTCAATCCCAAACCCAAAATTTTAGATAGAATATTCTTCTAGATAAAATATTCTTCTACAGAAGTATTTATAGGCATCGATTATGTTACACTATTTTCAAACCATTTGGAAGATATCACAGAGAGGTGGATCCAAAGCAAGATGTCCATATTGATAAAATGACCACGTTTAACTTTAAGGAGTCCAGAAATTTTGTTGTTTGTCCAAGAGTATTCCTCAATGTACTGAAGGCCACAACTTTTCACAGAAAATCCAAACTGGCATGCATCTTCGTAAGTCCATCTAGGATATGCATCAGCACGGATGTTAATCTGGTAACCAACCACTTGCCTAATTTCTTGGATAACCAAAACATCTTCAATGTGGTTTTTTCGACGTGCAACCTGTATAGGAAGAGTAGTTTAAGGTAAATATTTAGTATTTCGAAAATTTAAGAAATGACAACATAAAGATCTTATACTTCAAAGGAATTAGAGCTCTCATTTACTATATTCTGAAGTACTTTCCTCAATCATAAGATTTACCATCTCGCAATGTCTAAATAACATAAAAAAGACTAAATAAACATGGCTTTGGTTAAGGTTTCTAACCTTTAACTTAATAGTATTGAAGTCCTCATTAACTAGCTGAGACACAACACGAGCGACCTCTTTTGGACTACCATCGCAATCTATAAGAGCACAAATCTGCACGCAGGCTATAATTTTTCAAATTTTCAGTTTCGTAACTTATTGGCAAAGTGACTCACTTATTGGCAAGCCTACGAGCCCCATATCAAAACTTGGTTTGGTTTTTGGATTTGTACATAACTAGGTAATCTTAAATTCTCTCATTGTCAAGTTCTCCTCAAAGTTCTCTGCAATAGAAGAAAAAGTAGTAGTAATTGTACAAAAATATGAAAAGTTGGACATGTACAAAGTTTTCCATTTCTACAATCATCAACATGCTTATTTTTTTCCTTATAATGGATCAATATATCAATAGTTTCTAACTAATGGAATACCATATAGATGTAATGAGGCTTTCTGATAGTATATTGTAAGTTTCAGAAATAAACAGGTTGGTGACAACAATGTTACAAAGATATTACGTGTACGCTCCAAAAAATTTAAGTATGTATTCTTTAATTTGTGATAATTTTGCCTTGCCCAGTTCAAACATGTTCAAGTATATGAAAATATTGAGCCAAGACAGATGTTACAGGAGGACCATCTTTTATTTCATCAAATTATAATCATTAATAAAAATATACAACATGCTTACCCCAAATTCACATGGGGAATGACAGCTATTACTAAGAGGACCTAGAAAAGGATATGTACTCTCATCTTGAACGAATATGCCTCCGAAACAAGAGGTTAATTACACTAACCTCTCCTATATTTTAAGTTTATTACACGGGGTACCTTTATTTTAAAAATAATGACACAGAATACCCTTATCTTGAAAATAATGAAAAGGGATAATTAACCACCCTTATTTTGCTTACAATAAGGGCACGACGTGTCAATATTTTCAAAATAAGGACAATAAACGTAAAACATAGAGAAGGTTAGTACAATTATTTGTTTTTGAGAACCTGCTCTTCTTGTTACCTTTTGTAGATTAAGTTAAGGTATCCGATGCACCAGAAGCAGCTGAATATGTACTCGGTTGGTTTTATTCTTGCAGAAGTCTTCAGGATCTCATTCTCTGCCTCTTTTGCTACGTCCATTGCATCCCTTCAAATCAATTAACATATGAGTTGAATATCTAGACTTAGGCGAATGAAGGGAAAAAAACCAATATTTACCAAATGGACATTTCTGGCGGCATTGAGACTTGGACCTCAACTAAAACCTTCCCTTGCAACAAGTGGCAGTTTATATGCTCAACGGTCATCTCCTGAAAAGTCCAGTCTAGTAAGTTGGGTTCTAAAAATACTTCCAAAAACTATGGAAGATTTACTATCCTTCACATTTGCATAAACAACAAGAAAAGTTCAGCAGAATCACGATTTTGCCAAATAAAGAAGAATAAGGATTTCGGCATGATAAAATAACATGTAGAATCATTTAGCTTTTTTTGTTATCGGGAGGACATGGGACTTTAACATAGCTATCAATTTGTAGGCACAAAAAGCCAATTGGGCAGGAACTAATGAACTTTTTAACATTTGATTTTTTTTGCTCTATTACGAAATGAATCAAATAACATAAGACGTTTACCAAAAATTGAATTTGAGTATCAAAGACGAGTATCTCCTAGGATGAGTAGACTATATATTGAGAATGTTGTCAAATTTCTCATTTACCATTTCAGGACCTAATTACTCAAGGGTTAAGTTCCCCTTTGTATCTAAAACATCTAAAAGGAACAAAGCCATGCTTTAGGTCCTTCCTTGAGATTTATCGTTTACACTTGAAAGGCTACCATAGCACAATGAAAAGACAAGTCCATTGGTGATATGATTACAAAAGCTATCCAAAGTAGGAGAGCGGTTCTCCAAATACCACAACCCATCTAGAAAGGTGCAACAATGAACTTACTAATGTAAAAACTACAAGAGATGACCTAGCATATATATTGCTTTATGATCATTATAAATGTTCTGGAACTATAGGTTCCATCTGCCATAGCGGTTTTCGTGCATAAATACCTCGGGAAATAGTGACGAGATAGTATTTTAGATAGTGGCTTCAGCATCTTGTGTGTGGAGTTGTTGTTTAAAATTTGTCTTTATGGACCCTTCAAGTTCTCTCTTTGGTCCATAATAGATGAGCATTGCCAAGTATGACGGATCTGGATATACAAATAAACTGATTACCAACAATATGAAGTAGAAGCAAGATGGAAGGGAAGGATAACAAATATGACCAACGATATAAGAAAATAGGATCTCAGCATTGGTGATTTACAAAACTCAATGAATAAATAACATTTATTGTACGGAAAGGAACAAACTTTTCCTCTCATAAGCCTTGAAAAACATGAGCATAATAAAATGTTATGTGGCCGATATATGTTGTTTTGGATTCAAAATGGTCGATATATGAAGCGGAACATGTAATGGTATATCGGCCTCAACCGCCGATATTTGGGTTTTGTGTCAATATATTGGCCTATATTTGCTAAAACGATATATGGCTGATATATGTTATTTTGGCTTCAAAAATGGTATATCGGCCAATATCTCCGATATCTCAAACAGTGCTTATAACTACTAAATGATTCCATAAAGAAAGAATATAAACCTTTACAATTTGTGTCGATATTGTGTCTTATTCGTAGCATTTCACAGCATTGGCTGATACCAGTACCACCGAAACGACCGATTCAAACCACTGAAACATCCCTGAAACAGCCACAACTGCAGAACAGATACTCAAAAGAATGGTCCAGTACTGATCTGATATAGTACTGCAAACCATAGAATTTATTTGTGTCGGTAGTGTGTTTGATCTGATATCAATACCAAATAATAAAAGTTTGATAGAATTTATTTTGCTTGAATGTACTCTTAATTCTTATACCCAAACAACACATTTGTGACCTATATAAGCTCTAGGGAAATTTCACGAAGAGGTAGCAACTTGAAAAATTGAAGAGTTTTTGAAAGATGTCCAGACAAATAATTATGGTCATAATTAAGTGAAATGGTCAGCTATAAGCAACTGGATGAAGGATAACTGGATAGATAACTTACAGGAATCTTTAATTGCAAAGATTAGTGCAAGCAAATATAAGTATAGGAAGTTAGATAAGAAAATGTACAATAAAAGAAGCTTGTATCTATTCTTCCATAAAAAAATGAAACATGCTACCATGCCAAACAGAAATTGTAGTTAAATAATAGAGAAAATTAAGCTATTTGAATTATTGTATGGATTGACCAAGTCACAGATGGACTACTAACATTGATGGATGTAAAATAAACAAATGTTGAAGAGACCTGAACAACAAAATCTATTTTGGAAGTAGGGGTTAAGAAAGAGGAGAAGAACTTCATTTAAACTCGTAGATGTTTCACTTCATATTAAAACAACACTACAGAACAAGGATAGAATAAAATTCTACTTCATAGAGCCACGTTAAAGGCCATATTTTATGAAATCCTTCAAAGAGCACTAAAATATTCAGAACAAAAAGAATGTTAACCTAAAGTATAATTAACCGACCAAAGTGAAGAGCGATCATTTTGGTTTAGCCTAATAAACCAAGACGCTTTGGTTAATGTTTCTAAATAATTTAACGGGTGATTTCCTCTTTAGTTAACTTATCGATCGAGTAATTTAGAATAAGCAATCACATCAGAATGTGTGTGTGCCATTTAGCCAGTACTGCCCATATGGTAAGAGAGGAGATGAGAGGTGCCTTTTAACGGGTGATTTCCTCAGAAGAACTTGATAGAAACCATGTCATTTCGAGAATACTCACCGATCCAATTGATCAAAACCATAGCATTTCGAGAATACTCACCGATCGACGAATGCATGAGCCAAGGAGCTGCTTGTAGCAACGTAGTTTACCTGACTGGAGATGGTGGCTCCTGTGAGGAATTGGATCGAACACCTGCCAGTCAAGTTTGAATCAATAAAATTAATGAAAAATTTTGAACAAATCAGAGCTTTCCGATGAAGACTCATCAAGAAAGACAATATTCTTGGAGAAGGAATCCACGACCGAAAAATATAATCTTCCTGGAGAAGGAATCCACCACCGAGAAAGACGACGATCTTGGAGAAGACTCGTTGGGAACCCACCTTAGCGGAGAAGGAAGCCCGGATCGGAACAGTCTTCCTGGAGAAGGAATCCACCATCGAGAATTTGAAGCCGCCCTTCCTTTCTTCCTGTACTAGGTTTTCTTTGGGAATAGGTATTTTAGGTTTGAACGTGAGCCTCTGAGCCCTTATGTTTTTGTTGTTTGGGTTTTGTGAAGAGAAATTGTGGAGGGAATTGTTCTCTTTAGCAGTTTTGTGTTAAAACTGGTGGCAAATTTTTTTGGGGAGTAATTAAAGTGGCAGGATATAATTTATGGCATGAATTTGGTAGACTGTGAAAGCCCATTTATTTTACGGCCTACCAGTGCAGGCCGTGAAATGCTACGAAAACCTTATATTTTACGGCTCACATAAATGCATGTCGTAATTGATAACTTTTGACGGCCCTAAAAATGCACGTCGTATTAAAATATGCAAAAAAAGGAATTTAAGGCTCACATTCTCGGTGTGCCGTAATATTATATAATTTACGGCCAACATCCAATGCTTGTCGTAAATGAAAGGCCGTAAAAGCCCTGATTTGGTGTAGTGATCCTAACTTCGTGTACTGTCACGACCCGCACCCTAGAGTAAGGGCACGAGAAGTGTGTACGTCCAGCCTACGCCGCAGTGTCGGCGGTAGAACGCTGTCCTAGGTCACAACATCTAACAACATAATGCTAAGCAGTTTATACTCCCCGAATGGGGGTCACATAGCAGAATGTAAACTCAATCACATCTAAGGTAGAGCATAATAGAAGATAGATAAAACGTGAAATCCAAAAGAGATACAGCAGATAGAAGTCTAAGTGTCTAAGATACACAACCCAGAAAACATCTCAAATCTCAAATACAGTAATCCATAAATACAACTCAAGAGAACTGAAAATAAACTATGAGCAAAACCCTAGCTATCTATACAACCTCTACTGTGTCTCCTCTAGGCTAGCAGGCAACCTCCAGGCTATCTGTAAAATTTATCAACAGGTCCAGTCAGGACAGGAGTGAGCACAATAAATCTCAACAGTTCATAGCAGGTTAGAAAATGTAATCATGCAGTAAAGTAAGATACAGGTACTGAAAGAAATGTAGTATGTAAACAGAGATAGAGAACTGTAATAGAAATATCTACTATACATAGAGAACTAACAGTGGCTAGTGAGTCAGAGTACAATATAGACATGTAAATGGCATAGGAGATTCTGGGAACTATACTATGGAGTGATTCTGGGAACTACACTACTTGGACATTATTTACATGTGTACTTCTACTCCCCTGTCCCCCAATCAATACATAAGGAACCAGCTAGGTTATGTTATGATTCCATGCAAAGGCCCACAAGGGGTGATACATGGAGGGCCCATAAATGGGTGATTCTGGGAATGCCCATAAATGGGTGATTCAAGGAAGACTCTGTGATCATGAGAGTACATGTCACAAGTGATCAATGAACCGTGAAGCATAGTGATACACCATGTAAGTGAAACGCACAGAAAATATAGTATACGATGCTCCCTGAGGGGATAACATCTCAAGAAGGGATCCATATAGTACTAATCCGTGTGACCAACGTGACAGTATCAAGTAAAGTAATTTAGAGCAGGAAAATAATTCTAAGTAGGATATGAAATGATCAGAGAATGTACTCGCTTGTTAACCTGAACAGCTGATAGGTATAGGGGTCCAACTAAAGCCATAGAGTCCTATTTAAAGCAACACAGGTTACAAGGAATTTAAGTTGTAATAAAAGAAACCCTACAAGCAATCTATATTATTCTAGGCTCTTCTAAGTCAAATCAACTCTAGGTCAACTTCGGTAAATAATCTAGTCAAACTAGGTCAAGTGTTGACTTATAGTTGACTTTTGGTCAACTGGTCAACTCTGGTCAAACTGGGTCAACTCTAGTCTAATTATTAAAGATATAAAGTGTACTTCGTTATTCGTACGTCGAAACTTACGACACTCAAATCGAGATGAGATGATCAGCGGTAAAGTTGATAATCTTATTATAGTGATCCACCTGTCCATCTTGTCAATTTTAGCGATGTGAGATCACTGGAATTGACTGATCTCAGTTTCATTGTACTAATCCCGAAATACGAATATTATAAGAATTAATTATTAATAATTATAAAAAGGTTAAACTCATAGAAATTATCAACAAACATTATCGGACGATGAAATAAACATCACCAACGTGTCCAGAATGGTCAAATTAGCTAGGATAGCCTGCCCATCGGTCCAATTTGGACACAAGGGCAAAAAGGTAATTTTAGGTCAAAAACGGTATCCGTGTCGGAGCCATTTTGCACCGAAAAATGTGCAAAAAAACAAGTCTATAAAATATAATAAATTATATGTCCACGAAACCAGAATGACGATACGAACCCAACGGTATCTCCAGAATTGGATTCCGTTGACCCGATCCCAATTTGGTCCGTTGACCAGAACTTGGAATTTCGGTTTGCACGAAAATACGTGCCGAAGCTAATGTTCTCAAAACTCAGAAAACTACATGTCAACGAGTCCAGAATGATGATACGAACTCAACGATATATCCGAAATTGGATTTCGATGAGCCGGCGTCAAAAAGTCCTGTTGACCTGGACTATGGGACCCACTTTGCACCGAAAAATATGCCAAGGCCCACGTCCTCCAAATCTAACAAATTTTATATGAAAACATGCCAGAACGACGCCGCAAGTCTACTGGTGGTGTCAGAAATGAAATCTGGAGTCCCGTGTTCAAAATAGAATTTTACAAGTTGGAAATTACGAATTCGGACGGCCAAATTTGGCGTCGAATTCAACCAATCAAATAAGCTCACAATGAAACGAAACTGGAGGGGGTAGTAAGAGGGTTATACCAGCTTCGTACAGGAACTGGTAGTATGCCAAATGGAGCTGCGATGGATGAGGTACAAGCTGATGAAGTTGACTCTGCGAAACTGTCCAAAATTAATACAATTTAAACGGTCAACTTGGTGGCCGATTTTGATGTATCAAACGATAAAATCAACGGATGAAAATTGACAGGAGTGAAGGTGGAAATTCCAAGATTGTGACGGAGCGAAGAAATTGCCGATCCAATAGTCGAATTTCTCGGAAATTGCGTACGAAGTTGCTACGACGGGGCGCCAAAACGGACTTGATTTCGCGCACGTTACGGCGGGAATTCGTGCGAAATGCACGAATCGCCTATACGTCGCGTCGGAGAGGAAGATGGCGGACCCAGGGGGTCACCGGTGTTCGCCCACCATAGGGTGCATGGCCACGACGGCGGTGGCCGGTGGCGTGGCCTGCGCGCGCGTCACACCGCCGTTTTCCGGCCGGCCAACTTTGGAAAAGCTGCTATTGCAGCTGCTGTAGGTGCGCTGCCGGCCTGGCCCGACGGCGGTGGGGCAGCCAGGCACGGCCATGGCGGCGACGCACGGCAGACGTGGAGGTGGTGGCGGATTAGATGTGGTGGTGGTGGTGATTGATTATGTTGATGGTGGTGCGGCCAACCGTGCTCGCCCACGACGGAGCTCCGGCCAGGGAGTGGCGGCGGTCGGGCTCAGCCAGGGAGGAGGGAGGTCCGGCCAGTTTGGTGAGCTCGGGAAGGGAGGAGCACGGGTGAGCTGGTAGCTGTGTGTGGAAATTATAAGGAAGGGAGAGAGAGAAAGAGGTGAGATATTAATTAATGAGAGAGAGAGTGAGAAAATATTCCTCGTCAAACTTAGGGCTGGTTACTGAATGAGAGGGGCTGTGTGTGTTGGATGTAGGAAATTAATGGTGAGGATTAATTGAGATAATCCAATAGCTAGGATTGAATGTAGGGAATTTGGTCATTCCAAGGGATTAAAATTAATGGAATTTCCCATCGAATATAAAAATAGGTAGAAAGAGTATTAATATTATTTTTGGACGAGGAAAGTGAGGGTGTCACGATGGAGGGTAGCACGAAGCTGGACTAGATTTGGTGGAGCCGGATTGGGTAAAAATCAGACATTACGCAATAATCGAATTAAAAAAAAGGTGTTGATGATCATGGGTAAATAAGTAGCATGTGGGGATTCCAATAAATGGACACAAGTGTCGTGCGGGTAGTAGACTCAATGTGGACCATGTCCATATTTGGGGCTGACAAGTTTTGGTCGACAGGGTACCCAAAAATCAAGTCGGAAAATAAATGTGACACCGTGGGGTGGAATAAAATCGGGTCACATGTCAGGAAAGTTGTGCGAAGCAAACAGAGCACAAAATGGTGTGTCTGAGTGGGACACGAAGGTCATGGGTGAAGAGCGTCTTGAGTAGATCATGCATGATGAGTTGGTTTCAAGAAAATGACTGGTCTGGCACTCCCAAATTAAAAGTCACGGTAACGTGCTAATAATGATCAAGAAAAAGAGAGAAAAAATTAATTAATGATCAAATGGTCTAATTTGACCCGAAGTTGTGCGAAGCAAAAAGAGTACAAGGGAACAAGTTTGGATGGGACATTATATACCATCATGAAAGTAATCCTGTCCACTACAAAACTCGTGAAGAAGGTTTCCAGAGTTGAACATCCCTGACACTCCAAATATCAAAGGCACGGGAAAGTACACTTAAAGATAATTAAACAGAATAATTATTTATTGAAACTAAATCAATCAGAAAATAAAATAAAAATAAATAAAAAAATTAACCCAAAATTCAGGGTGCTAACATCCTACCCACCTTATAAAAATTTCGTCCTCGAAATTAAAATGTTTGTACTCCTTCTAGGTCAAACCCCCACAATCAAGTCCCAGAACTTAAACAAATCATACCATCAAAAAGGACAGCATATAGGGTCATGGCATACGGTGGTAGTGAAAGTCTCATCTAGGTATACTAGTCATGCTAAACCAAAACGGTCATAGGGTATCAAAACACACAAGCAATCTAGGGGCTAAACTAAAAAATTACAGAACAACAAATTATCAAGACTGTAAGGCAGTCTACCATCCTATATGAAAACTGGTACTTATCAAAAAATAAAATAAAGATAGCTACCAATTATCTATAAAGGGGTACTATCCAAAAAAAATCAAAATCAGAAGTTAAAGAATGAAAGTCAATTGCATGGAAATCCAATCATAATATATATTAAGAATATTTAATCTCGATACGACCTAAGTTGATCAAATTGAAGAAATCAAGATTTGGGCAATATGGAGGACAGGTTCAACAAAGTCTGAGAACGAGCATACAAGGATGGAGATTCAGGTCACAATCAAATTTAATTCAACTAAGTACAACCCAAGATATTAATATGATAAGAAAAGATAATCGAAGTCGATTTGGTCGTGATTAAGGAAACTAGGATTCAATAATATTGAAAAAAAACCCTTTTTGAGGAAAAAAAAGAAAGATTTCATAAGAAGTTAAGTTAATCATCTCTCTCTGATACCTTCAGTTTACCATTTGCCAATCATATTTTATCACAAATCCCAATATAAATATCAGCCGTTATATGACTACCCTCAAAAATTTTATAACCTTCAGTCATCTAAACCTTTACCATGATCACCATAGACAAAATTCCAAACTTCTAAAACATTTCCCACGAAGCATACCCCTCTTAATTAGGTATCAACACTTATTCATTTAATCAAATTTGCAAATTCCTTCACCTCGTTCTAAATTAGATCCGAAACCTCTAAATCCAGTTTATGAAATCCTTGTACTTGTTTAAGTCAAGTCTCGTATTCTCTCAATTCTAATACCACTATGTCATACAATTTATTCTTGTTTATAAATCAACCTTCATATTTTCTTCAACGTTCACGTTCAAATATTATCCTTTTGAATTCTACAATTTTCTCCAATCATCTAAAAATAATTCCTATAACTTAAAATCCTTGTGTTCTTTCTGTCTCTAGTCACCCTCTTACAATATCTAGTTCAATTTTGCATAATCATTGAATACAATTAAATTCTCCTTTCCATCTCTAAATTTCTACATAGCCTTGTAATAGTTCCAAAGAATCAATAACCAAGATTTTCTAGTTCTCAAAACTAGGTTAACCTCTGATATCCTCATTAGTTTTTTTTTTGAAATACATCCATGAATTACTCATAACCAAAATTTTCTGCGATTGTTTCTAAATTGATAACATTTATCACTCGATTCCATTCAAAACCTTTACCACATCTCCCTCTCAAATTTTTCATATTTGACATCCAATATTCTGATTCCTACAAAATCATCCTATGATAACCAATTACGTCATTTCCAAACTAGCTGATTTACGTTATTTACTCAACATGTCTCAGGCAAAATGATATCAAGATTCGAGGGTTTCAAGGTATAGCTGACAGAATTAGATACGAGACGGAATTGATGTAATCAGGACAGTTATATAAGACAAAGATTGATGGGAATAAAAATATTGGCAGGAAAAGAAATGATAATAAAATCTGTTCTGCTTATCTGTTTAAAAGAGGAACCCATTTTGAAACCAGAGCTATAATATCAAATCTAAGATAAGTTCTAGCAAAATCATCGATTCATTATATTAAGAAGAAATTCATAGCAAGAAGTTACACAAAGGTTTATAAAAACAGCTAAAGCTACTACTAAGTTAAATTTAAGAAACAAAACAAAACAAACAAATAATAATTCCCTTTTTTTTTGAAGGACTGGAACAAAGTAGAGAAAACATGTTCAAAAATATTTAAGATACAATCTGATAATCATATGCGTCTATCCAAAATCTTGGTACTCTAAATCCTCGTCATACTAGTAAGCAAGGCTACAATAATCACAAGGTCCTCGACTTAGGCACATACTCTAGAATCGTGGTATTTAACATTTTCGCGATGCCGCTAGCTTGGCTACGAAAACCTTAAATTCCCACACCCGAGAAATATATCCAAAATCAGACTATATGTCCTCACCATGCTGGCTAATGTGACTATAGAAGACAAGATTCCAAAACTTAGATGACCTAGCCCATATAATTTCATCTTGACAAAAATTAAATTAAATAAACAATGAATACCAAAAAATCAAATTTATCTACGAACATCAAGATTCAAAAAAATGAACAAAAATTCTTCAAATCATATAAATACAAACTCGGATGCCACAGCTAACATCAAGATTCAACAATCATCCATCAAAATCAATAAATACAAACTCAAATTCAACAATAATCCATCAAAATTAAATTCAACAACAGAAAGTAAAGATAAATCAAATCAAGGGAAAAAAGAGTTTTCAAATCGAAGTTAAAATAAGATTCTCAAGGGTCATCCCAGGAATCCCTCAAGAGATCCTAACTGTGATTGAGTATCTTCAAAAATATATCCTATTCCTACTACAGGCTGTAGTGGTACTCTAGTTCGAATACCACTACACAAACTCGACCTGCATGGGCCACCTCTAAAAACGTGTCACAACACGCACCCTAGAGTAAGGGCACGAGAAGTGGGTACATCCAGCCTACGCCGCAGTATCGGCGGTAGAATGCTGTCCTAGGTCACAACATCTAACAATATAATGCTAAGCAGTTTATACTCCCCGAATGGGGGACACATAGCAGAATGTAAACTCAATCACTTCTAAGGTAGAGCATAATGGAAGATAGATAAAACATGAAATCCAAAAGAGATACAGCAGATAGAAGTCTAAGTGTCTAAGATACACAACCCAGAAAAGATCTTAAATCTCAAATACAGTAATCCATAAATACGACTCAAGACAACTGAAAAAAACTATGAGCAAAACCCTAGCTATCTATACAACCTCTACTGTGTCTCCTCTAGACTAGCAAGCAACCTCCAGGCTATCTGTAAAATTTATCAACAGGTCTAGTCAGGATAGGAGCGAGCATAATACATCTCAACAGTTCATAGCAGGTTAGAAAATATAATCATGCAGTAAAGTAAGATACCGGTACTGAAAGAAATGCAGTATATAAACTGAGAGAGAGAACTGTAATAGAAATATCTACTATACATAGAGAACTAACAGTGGCTAGTGAGTCAGAGTACAATATAGACATGTAAATGGCATAGGAGATTCTGGGAACTATACTATGGAGTGATTCTAGGAACTACACTACTTGGATATTATTCACATGTCTACTTCTACTCCCCCTTACCCCCAATCAATACACAAGGATCCAGCCAGGTTATGTTACGATTCCATGCAAAGGCCCACAAGGGGTAATACATGAAGGGCCCATAAATGGGTGATTCTGGGAATGCCCATAAATGGGTGATTCAAGGAAGACTCTGTGATCATGAGAGTACATGTCACAAGTGATCAATGAACCGTGAAGCATAGTGATACACCATGTAAGTAAAACGCACAGAACATGTAGTATACGATGCTCCCTGAGGGGATAACATCTCAAGAAGGGATCCATATAGTACTAATCCGTGTGACCAACGTGACAGTATCAAGTAAAGTAATTTAAAGCAGGAAAATAATTCTAAGCAGGATATAAAATGATCAGAGAATGTACTCGCCTGTTAACCTGAACAGCTGATAGGTATATGGGTCCAACTGAAGCCACATAGTCCTATTTAAAGCAACACAGGTTACAAGGTATTCAAGTTGTAATAAAAGAAACCCTACAAGCAATCTATATTATTCTAGGCTCTTCTAAGTCAAATCAACTCTAGGTCAACTCCGGTCAACAATCTAGTCAAACTAGGTCAAGTGTTGACTTACAGTTGACTTTTGGTCAACTGGTCAACTCTGGTCAAACTGGGTCAACTCTAGTCTAATTATTAAAGATATAAAGTGTACTTCGTTATTCGTACGTCGAAACTTACGACACTCAAATCGAGATGAGATGATCAACGATAAAGTTGATAATCTTATTATAGTGATCCACGTGTCCATCTTGTTAATTTTAGCGATATGAGATCACTGGAATTAACTGATCTCAGTTTTGTTGTACTAATCTCGAAATACGAATATTATAAGAATTAATTATTAATTAATTATAAAAAGGTTAAACTCAGAGAAATTATCAACAAACATTATCGGATAATGAAATAAACATCGCCAACGTGTCCAAAATGGTCAAATTAGCTAGGATAGCCTACCCATCGATCCAATTTGGACACAAGGACAAAAAAGTAATTTCGGGTTAAAAACGATATCCGTGTCGGAGCCGTTTTGCACCAAAAAACGTGCAAGAAAATAAGTCTATAAAATATAAGAAATTATATGTCTACAAAACCAGAATGACGATACGAACCCAACGGTATCTCCAGAATTGGATTCCGTTGACCCGATCCCAATTTGGTCCGTTGACCAGAACTTAGAATTCCGGTTTGCACGAAAATGCATGCCGGAGCCAATGTTCTCAAAACTCAGCAAACTACATGTCGACGAGTCCAGAATGACGATACGAACTCAACGGTATATCCGAAATTGGATTCCGATGAGCCGGCATTAAAAAGTCCCGTTGACCCGTACTGTGGGACCCACTTTGCACCGAAAAACGTGCTAGGGCCCACGTCCTCCAAATCTAACAAATTTTATATAAAAACATGCCAGAACGACGCCACGAGTCTACTGGTGGTGTCAGAAATGAAATCTGGAGTCCCATGTTCAAAAATAAAATTTTACAAGTTGGAAATTACGAATTCGGACGGCCAACTTTGGCGTCGAATTCAACCAATCACACAAGCTCACAATGAAACGAAACTCGTGGGGTAGTAAGAGAGTAATATCAGCTTCGCACAGGAACTGGTAGTACACCAAATGGAGCCGCGGTGGAGGAGGTACAAGCTGACGAAGTTGACTCCGCGAAACTGTCTAAAATTAATACAATTTAAACGGTCAACTTGGTGGCCGGTTTTGATGTATCAAACGATAAAATCAACGGATAAAAATTGACATGAATGAAGGTGGATATACCAAGATTGTGACGAAGCGAAGAAATCGCCGATCCAACGGTCAGATTTTTTTAAAATCGTGTACGAAGTTGCTGCGACGGGGCGCCAAAACGGACTTGATTTCGCGTGCGTCACGGCGGGAATTCGTGCAAAATGCACGAATCGCCTATACGTCGCGCCGGAGAGGAAGATGACGGATCCAGGGGGTCGCCGGTGTTCGCCCACCGTGGGGGGGCACGGCCACGACGGTGGTGGCCGGTGGCGTGGCCTGCGCGCGCGTCACAACGCCATTTTCCGGCCGGCCAACTTTGGAAAAGCTGCTGTTGCAGCTGCTGTAGGTGTGTGGCCGGCCTGGTCCGACGACGGCAGGGCGGCCAAGCGCGGCCATGGCGGCAGCGCACGGCGGACGTGGAGGTGGTGGCGGATTAGATGTGGTGGTGGTGGTGATTGATTATGTTGATGGTGGTGCGGCCAACCATGCTCGGCCACGGCGGAGCTCCGGCCAGGGAGTGGCGACGGTCAGGCTCAGCCAGGGAGGAGGGAGGTCCGGCCACTTTGGTGAGCTCGGGGAGGGAGGAGCTCGGTTGAGCTGGTAGCTGTGTGTGGAAATTATAAGGAAGGAAGAGAGAGAAAGATGTGAGATATTAATTAATAATAGAGAGAGAGTGAGAAAATATTCCTTCTCAAACTTAGGGCCGGCTACTGAATGAGAGGGGCTGTGTGTGTTGGATGTGGGAAATTAATGGTGAGGATTAATTGAGATAATCCAATGGCTAGGATTGAATGTAGGGAATTTGGTCATTCCAAGGGATTAAAATCAATGGAATTTCCCATCGAATATAAAAATAGGTAGAAAGAGTATTAATATTATTTTTGGACGAGGAAAGTGAGGGTGTCACGATGGAGGGTAGCACGAAGCTGGGCTGGACTTGGTGGAGCCGGATTGGGTCAAAATTAGATATTACGCAATAATCGAATTAAAAAAAGGTGTTGATGATCATGGATAAATAAGTAGCATGTGGGGATTCCAATAAATGGGACACAAGTGTCATGCGGGTAGTAGACTCAATGTAGGCCATGTCCATATTTAGGGCTGACAAGTTTTGGTCGACAGGGTACCCACAAATTAAGTCGAAAAATAAATGTGACACCGTGGGATGGAATAAAATCAGGTCACGTGTCAGGAAAGTTGTGCGAAGCAAACGGAGCACAAAATGGTGTGTCTGAGTGGGACACGAAGGTCATGGGTGAAGAGCGTCTCGAGTTGGTCATGCATGATGAGTTGGTTTCAAGAAAATGACTGGTCTGGTGCTCCCAAATTAAAAGTCACGGTAACGTGCTAATAATGATCAATAAAAAGAGTGGGAAAATTAATTAATGATCAAATGGTCTAATTCGACCCGAAGTTGTGCGAAGCAAAAAGAGTACAAGGGAACAAGTTTGGATGGGACATTATATACCGCCATGAAGGTAATCCTGTCCACTACAAAACTCGTGAAGAAGGTTATTATATTTCTTATTTTTAGTTGTTATTTTCAGCAGTCTTGTTTCTTGCTATTATAAAACTGTGCGTCCAAGTCACACTTGGGTGCAAGCGACTCTATCGGTCGTTTATCTCGTCTTATTTATTTTTCTTGTATTGACTTAGGCTAGTGACCACCCATTGATGTTGAGGTATTGGTATATCTCATACGGCCTTGACACTTGTTGTATCACGTGATGTGAGTCACATGTAGGACACGTATCCACGTAGTCGGCTGGGCACCGATACGTATGAAGCGTGCGACGAATAGAGGTAACTGCCAATAGAGTTGCATGATAGAAGACTTGGCGGTTACTAGAGGTACATGTCAGTCATAGAGATGATGATACTAGGCATTGGGTAGGAAGAACAATACCTGACGTATGGACTTCGATTGCACTTCCCTTGTAACTCGGAAGCTCCGCGGGAGATACGGGTATGTTTAGCCTCTCAGGTTGGCCACTGTCGTTCTTGGAACGTCATACGCTTGGTCACTGGTGCCCAAGAGGGGACTATACCGGATCCTATATTCAGCCAGGGCTCATGCGTCTATGGATTGTATCTTAACTGCATATTCACAGTAGAATGGTCAGGAAACCGATTGCATGCATATCTTTTTTTTTATTATATTATCACAGTTTATATGGCATGGAATTTTCTAGTATCTTGCTATGTCCTCTGAGGACATTGTTATCTATCCAGGTTTAGATAATTTTCCACAGGAGTACGGAGCGGTGTTGGAGCTATCCTACATCGATGACGAGGCAGTCTTTACTGATTTCTAGTCTATTCTTTATTTGAGACATTAGTGGACATTATTTTTACATCTTATTTCTTTTTATTTGCGGAGGTTGGACTCCGAAATTGTGAGACTATTTTTCATAGCTGTTTGGAGTGAGCATGTTCACCCGGCATGTGTTAAGCTGTGAGACTATTTTTCATAGCTATTTAGAGACTATTTATTTGGACTCTATTATCTTCTGTGTTAAGCTGTGATAAGATTAGATTATATTATTCTGGCCTGTGATTATTTTATTTATAGCTTATGTGCATATATGAGGATTCCATATATTGGAGTATTCTTCGTATATGTGGAGCTGGCATGTTCACGTGCTTGGTCCTATGTATTTTGGGACTGGGGCGTTACATATTTTTGTGGTGGCCCATGCAGGTCAACGTTAATATTGTTGGGTTACATGACTGTGCCCAACAAGCCTGCATATAGGAATAGGAATATCTCATCCAGAACTACTACTACCTCCTTGACTTCCAATCTTTTCAAAACTTCCTTGATTAATTGAGTTACCTCATATCTAATCTTTCCAAATATCAACTTATCTTCCTCGTGCCAACAGTACACATTTAAGAAGCGGACGCACTTCTGCCTTGGCCCTCACATATGGTGAAGAGGCTCTCCAGAGGGACAAAATCCTTCTATGACTCTAGCGACACCATACCAGCCAGGACAGTCGCAGCCTACTACGACACCGACGACGGAGTGCCTGAAGATATCAGCACCCCAGGCAGCCAGGCTGGACAGACCACTACCATACCACCAGAAGGGAATGTACCACTGCCTCCACCACCACCATTCCCTCAGCAGTTTCCTCCATAGTCGGGACCTCAGATGCCTCCACCACAGACTGGTGGGAGCCCTTCTTCTCAGTTTATGTACGCCATGATGCAGGCTCAGTGGCAGCAGACTGAGCTGATGAGACAGACGATGATGGCAGCATTGCCTAGACCTCCACCACCACCTTCAGTACCAGCACCAGTACCGGCTCTGCATCCTTATGATAGCTCTATCAAGATTTTTATAGATATAAACCCCAAGGCCTTTAGAGGAGCAGAGAATCTATTAGAGGTATCACAGTGGCTTATTAGTACAGAAAAGCTACTGAAGGCATCCCAGTTGCCAGCTCGAGATTGGATGACAGTAGTGGACCTACTATTAGAAGATAATGCCCACCACTGGTGGAAGGCGGAAGAGAGACGACTAGGCACTGGGATCACCTGGAAGCAGTTCTACGATGCGTTTTATGAGAGGTTCTTCCCTATTCATGTCAGAGATGGTCTTTACGACCAGTTATTTCACCTGAAACAAGGAAATATGACAGTTGATGAGTATGACTCAGAGTTCAATCGCCTGAGTCAATTCGATGCGGGATTGATTTCGATAGAGTTAGAGAAGGTAAGAAGATTTCACCAGGGGCTTGCATCAGAGCTCAAGTCTTATACGACTACCCTGTTTCGAGTCTCCCATTCAGTTGTCTTGGAAGAGGCTCGTGCACATGAGATTCTTTGCAAGGAGCAGCAGCAGACGTCGAGACGCCATACCATATCAGTTACACCAGCCCGGGCTACACAGGGAGGACCAATTAGGAGGGCCACCGAACAGTTCCAGCAAAGGCACACACATTATCAGAAGCCTACCTGTAACTTTTATGGGAAGCAGGGACATATCAGAGATGACTGTCGACTTCGTTTGGGCTTATATATGAGATATGGATCAGGACAGCACTTGGCCAGAGATTATCCTAAGCAGCAGGCTCTAGTTCAGGCACATCAGGCCCAGAGGCCTACAGCCCCAGCACCTCATCCACCATTACCACCACAGACAGCTCAGTACCATAAGGCCAGAGCTCAAGGCCCAGGACAGCACCAGGGAAAGGCATTCTCACTAGTTGTTAAGAATGTAGAGACAGAGGTAGAGGTCATAGCAGGTATGGTTTTAGTTGTATCTTTTCCTGCTATTACATTATTTGATACTGGAGCCACGCATTCATTTATAGCCACTAGTTTTGCCACAAGACACAGCATTCCCGTCACACCCTTAGCTAAGAATGTTAGAATCATCACTGGAGGAGGAGTTGTACATGTTAGTGGTGTTTGTAGACTTTGTCCTGTAGTGATAAGTGGCAGGGAGATGATGGCATGACTTCTCGTATTCCCTATGCCGACATTTGATGTGGTTCTTGGAATGGACTGGTTGAGCCAGTATTTTGCTCTCATAGACTGCTATAGGAGCAGTATTATCTTCAGACCACCGAAGGCGACAGAGTTTGAGTTCACCAAAGAAGACGGAGATAGTTGTGATGCACCCGCATCGGAGACTCATATGATGATGCATGACACCCTTCAACACCCTATCATCACTGAGTTCGAGGATGTATTCCCCGAGGAATTGCCAAGACTACCATCTGACCGAGACATTGAGTTTACTATTGAGCTTACACCGGGAGCCGAGTCTATCTCATCTCGAGTTTATTGTCTGGCACCCAAGGAGTTGGTAGAAATAAAGACACAGATTGATGACCTATTGGAGAAGGGATTTATTCATGCCAGTGCGTCATCGTGGGGAGCACCCGTACTTTTTGTGCCTAAAAAAGACGGGACAATATACATGTGTATTGACTACAGAGCATTGAATGCAGTGACGGTGAAGAACAAGTATTCCTTACCGCGTATAGATGATCTATTTTATCAGCTGAGTGGAGCAAAAGTATTCTCCAAGATTGACTTACGATCGGGCTATCACCAATTGAAGGTTCGGAAGGAAGATATTGCAATGACAGCTTTTAGATCAAGGTATGGACACTACGAGTTCTTGGTCATGCCTTTCGGTTTGACAAATGCTCCTGCAGTCTTCATGAATTTGATGAACAAGATCTTTCACCAGTACTTGGACAAATTTGTAGTAGTCTTTATAGATGATATCTTGATTTACTCCAAGAGTCAAGAGGAGCACAAGCAGCACCTACGAATAGTTTTGGAAATATTGAGGAATGAGCGACTTTTTACGAAGTTTAGCAAGTGTGATTTCTTTCTCAAAGAGGTATCATTTCTTGGTCATGTTGTTACGGGTGATGGTATATCAGTAGACCCATAGAAGATCACATCAGTCGAATCATGGCCCGCTCCCACATCAGCTTCTGAGGTGAGAAGTTTCCTCGGACTTGCGGGTTACTACCGACGGTTCTTAGAAGATTTCTCTCGAATAGCGGGGCTTATGACTCGATTAACATGCAAGGATCAGGAGTTTGTATGGACAGATGAGTGTCAGGCCACTTTTGACGAGTTGAAGAAGCGATTGACCACAACACCGATTTTGACACTACCATCGGGCCCGGGGGGATTTGTGATCTACAGCGACGCATCCGGGAAAGGATTAGGATGCGTATTGATGCAGCACGATCGAGTAGTAGCTTATGCATCACGACAGTTGAGAGTGCATGAGAAGAATTATCCGACCCATGATCTAGTGCTCACAGCGATTATCTTTGCTTTGAAGCTATGGAGACACTACTTGTACGGCAAGAAGGTTGATATCTACATAGATCATAAGAGCCTCAAGTACGTGTTCATACAGAAAGAGTTGAATATGCGACAGCGACGTTGGTTAGAGTTGATAAAGGATTATGAGATCGAGCTACATTATCATCCGGGCAAGGCTAATGTCGTGGCAGACGCATTAAGCCGTAAGCCCATGGCACACTTTTTGACCACGCATAAGGAGTTGATTAGAGACTTGGAGCAGCTTGGTATTGAAGTAATATTGCCTGGAGCAGACGGCATATAGCCAACTTCCAAGTGCAATCATCATTGGTAGAGCGCATTAAGGCAGCATTGTCCAATGATGCTAGATTTCGACGGCTCAGAGAGAGGACTGAAGCAGGAGTGCAGACGGGATTGAGGATCCATCCCGATGGGATATTGCAATGTGGTGATCGCATTTATGTTCCCAATGGAGAGCTACGGCAGGAGCTGATGGCAGAGGATCACAGTTCGACATACTCTATTCATCCCGGATGAACCAAGATGTATCGCGACTTACGATAGTATTATTGGTGGCACGGAATGAAGCGAGAGATAGCTCGTTTCGTTGCCAAGTTCTTGGTATGTCAATAAGTGAAGGTGGAGCACCAGAGGACGGCTGGATTATTGCAGCCGCTACCCATTTCCGAGTGGAAGTGGGAGCACATCACTAAGGATTTCATCACGGGTTTTCCTCGAGTCCTAGGGGACGTGACGCAGTGTAGGTGATTGTGGATAGACTCACCAAGTCAGCCCATTTCTTAACTTTTAGAGTAGGCCAGTTGACAGAGGTTTTGACAGAGATATATATGGAGCAGATTGTGAGATTGACGGTGTACCTATTAGTATTGTGTCGGACCGCGACTCAAGATTTACCTTACATTTTTGGAGGAGTATGCAAGAGAGTTTGGGCACCCGATTGAAGTTTAGCACGGCATTGTTAGGGTTATATACTAAAAGCATCACTTTTGTAGTAACCTTATTTCCTTAAATTTTGAATGAGAATCATATGGGCAAATGTTTGCATATTGTGTTTATTGAAAGTGTTAATGCAAATGTCTGATATTCTATATTGTAGATAATATGGTGTGTGGTGTCACACAGAAGATCATATTATCAGTTTTCTATGGAGTATATAAATAGTTCACAACCTAGATGGACTTGGACAATCTGTTAGAAAGGTTGTTGTGTAATCTGGTATTAGTCTATCTTGACTATAGATTTATACTAGTACACTTTGTGTGTATTGAACAGGACCACTTGAGGTTGTTCTCTTTGTACTGACTACATAAGAGAACAAACACCTCTGTTATTATGGATGCTTGTGCTCTTAATCTGGATATAATAACGGACATGTATATGCAGTGTACATTACTTTGACTCATAAAAGAGTGAGATTCATTATGGATCAACAACCTCTATGAATTGGGTAATAATATTGTATGTATGATGGGCTGTTGATTATAAATAGAATCCATGTCTCGATACATCGGGTTGATGATGTTCTCTTAAGGAGCTCATAAGGATTGTCATGTAAACCCTGCAGGTGGACTATATCCGACATGACAAATAAATTTGAGCGGTACTACTTAAGGATAAAAGATGTCGAATCAATACAGTTGTCAGTAACTTAATTTGATCGACGGACATACGATATCTTAACATATGGAGCTAAACGAGCATATAATAAAAGGAGCCCACAAACATAATTTAGGATTAGGGAGGTAGTGCAATAATAGCTCATTAGTGGACTGAGCTATTGTTAATGGGCCTGGATTGTGTGTTCGGGCTGAACACGGGATATCCAGATCCGTTAGGAGGCCTAACCCTAATTTCTCCTCATGGTCCCTGCCGTAGCCCATATATATCCTCTATTCTCTGGCTGCCAGATTACTGATCAGAAATCTAAAATTTTCTCTAAATTCGTGATTCACGTAAGGAGAGAAAGAGAGGACTGCCAAGGAGAAGAAAAGGTTGGGAGATCGTCGCCCACACGACGTCCAACTCGAGGAAGGAATACGTGTAGAAGATCTTGGGGTCGTCCGCTCAAGATTACCAGGAATTACTTTCCTTTTTACCGCAGGTATAATTCGTGAACCCTAGTTTCCGCCTATGAAGGGTTAGAATACGTATTAGATATGTTTAACTTTCTATCGATCAATACGCACACCAAAGGAAGGGTCCTGGGAATCCCCAGTTCCATCAGGCATACTATCCTCAGACAGACGGCTAGTCGAAGCGTACCATTAAAATGCTAGAGGATATGTTGAGAGCGTGCATGCTTGATTTTGGCAGTTCATAGGAGGACCATCTCTATCTTGTTGAGTTTTCCTACAACAATAGCCATCAAGCGAGCATTCAGATGGCTCCGTTTGAGGCATTGTATGGTAGGAAGTGTCGGTCTCCTGTTTGTTGGAGCGACATAAAAGAGCGACAGCTATTGGGTCCCGAGTTGGTCTTGAGCACAGTGGAGACAGTGAAGAAAATTCAGGACCACCTGCGAGCAGCGCAGGAACGTCAGAAGCAGTGGGCAGATAATCGTCGCCGACCCTTGCAGTTTAACGAGGGCGACCATGTGTTCTTGAAGATATCCCCCACTAGAGGCACAATTCGATTCAGAGGACGTGGCAAGTTGAGTCGAAGGTACATCGGGCCTTTCGATGTCTTGGAACGTGTTGGAGAGGATGCCTATAGATTGTCTTTGCCACCGTCGTTGGAGGGAGTGCATGACATATTCCATGTATCTCAGCTGAGGAGGTACATGGTGGACATCAATCATGTGCTTGATCACTCCGAGATCACGGATGGACCGATTTGTCGTACGAAGAGCAACCAGTAGGTATCCTCGATCGTCGAGTGAAGGTATTGCGGAATCAATCTATTCGATTGGTTCACGTGGCATGGAAGCATCACTCGCCAGGGGAGTCTACTTGGGAGCGCGAGGACGACATCCGAAACCACTACCCGCATTTGTTCGAAGACGAAGGTATGTCTTGCAGTTAAGCTTTTAAATTACTAACAATTCCCTTGCATTGCATTCGATCCCCCGACCTTAGTTTAATTTCGAGGACAAAATTTTCTTTAACTTGGGTAGGATGTAAACCCCCATAATTTATAATTGGTTTTTTATAATTTAATTAATTTTTGTTATGTCTTTCATTAGATATGAATTTATTTGCTACTAGTGTATTAGTATAATTAATGTATATATATATATATATATATATATATATATATTATTATACGTGTGTATGTTGTATTTCTAATAAATGAGGAATATAATTAAATCTAGGATTTTAGAAATTTAATTGTATTTTTGTGATAATTTTTGCTAGCTAAAAGAAAGATATATATATATATTTATCTATAAATAAATATATATATATATATATATATATATATATATATATATATATATATATACTTATGTTTTTTGGAAAAAGAAAAGAAAACGAAGAAAAAAAATGGGTGAGCACAGCCGCTCACTTAAGTGAGCGGGCACACAGCAAGCAGCAGAGCAAACCCCCTCCCCCCCTCCCGTACGCGAAAGTTGAGGCTGATCATATCCTCTTCGCCTATGAATACGTTTCACCAGCGACGGAGCTTTGTGCGCGACGAACGGAGCATCGGAAGTCAGCCCCGCGTCACCCACGGAGCAGTTTTCCCACTCAAGGAACCCTACTTCCATACGACGTAACTTTTTGCTCGTAGCACCGATTTTCGATCCGTAAGATTTTTTGGAAAGTAGACATGAACTTCTTCGAGATCATCTAGGTGGATTTCGAAAACAACCTATCGACTTGCTCACAAAATCAAGACGAAGTTGAACAAAAATCTGTTTTCTGTAATACTAAAAACTATTTTAAAACGACAACTTGTCGGCCAATTTTCTTGCTGTACAATAATCTAATGTAGGAACTAATTGAAAACAATAAAAGACAACATAACCGAGATCGCAACGCATCTTCTGGATCATCGTTTCGATTAGCGTGTAAAAAGTATATTGATGTTGAAGTTGAGAAAAAACCTGTGTTAAATTATATTAATTTTCTGAATTTTGTCCGATATGGCGTGCGCCCCGACAAACCGGATGACGTGATCGCACGCTATACGCATCGAAAGGCGCATATGGACGTTGTCGACATGTGGGAACTGACGGAACTCAGTTTCGTCGTGTGTGCGCAACGAAATCAGTTCGTATCCGTCGAGATACCCCCGTATCGGAATTTTGCGAACTTCGTCCTAACTTTGTGTACAGTCGTCGATTCGAGACGAAACTTGTGCCAACAGGTTTGGATTGAAATTCTATTCCTGTGTGCCAAGTTTGGCTCGATTCTGAGAAGGTCGAATCGGAATCCCTTTTTGTCGGGCCCGCGACCCACTCAAACGGGCGATTTTGTATGCGGCTCATCGTAATCCAAAACTGGACATACCGTTGAGTTCCTCTCCTCAAACTGAAACCGTAGACATGTAGTTTGATGACTTTAGAGACCATAGACTTCGGCACGCGTTTTGGTGCAAAGCGGATCCAACGACGGATATCATTTTGACCCGAAATTATGATTTTGTCCCTATTCCAGAATTAGACTTTTAGACAAGCATTTTCTAGGTATATCTTTTACACCGAGTGCATTTTTGATGTTTATTTCAGCATCCGGAGTTGTTTGGAGATTGTGACGTTTCTTAGCTGACATTGTGATTACCCGGACTTGCCACTTTGCACCATCAGGCAAGATACCTTGCCAACTTACTCTGTGATTATTATATTTCTTATTTTTAGTTATTATTTTCAGCATTCTTGTTCTTGATATTATAAAATTGTGCGTCCAAGTCACACTTGGGTGCAAGCGACTCTATCGGTCGTTTATCTCGTCTTATTTATTTCTCTTGCATTGACTTAGTCTAGTGACCACCCATTGATGTTGAGATATTGGTATATCTCATACGACCTTGACGCTTGTTGTATCACGTGATGTGAGTCACATGTAGGACACGTATCCGCATAGTCGGCTGGCCACCGATACGTATGGAGCGTGCGACGGATAGGGGTAACTGCCAATAGAGTTGCATGATAGAAGACTTGGCGGTTACTAGAGGTACATGTCAGTCATGGACATGATGATACTAGGCATTGGTTGGGAAGAACAATACCTGACGTATGGGATTCGATTGCACTTCCCTTGTAACCCGGAAGCTCCGCTGGAGATACGGGTATGTTTAGCCTCTCAGTTGGCCACTGTCGTTCTTGGAACGTCATGCGCTTGGTCACTGGTGCCCAAGATGGGACTATACCGGATCCTATATTCAGCCAGGGCTCATCCGTCGATGGATTGTATCTTAACTGCATATTCACAGTAGAATGGTCAGGAAACCGATTGCATGCATATTTTTTTCTCTTATTATATTATCACAGTTTATACGGCATGGTGTTTTCTAGTATCTTGCTATGTCCTCTGAGGACCTGGTTATCTCTCCAGGTTTAGATAATTTTCCACAGGAGTACGGAGCGGCGTTGGAGCTATCCTACATCGATGACGAGGTAATCTTTACTGATTTCTAGTCTATTCTTTATTTGAGACATTAGTGGACATTATTTTTACATCTCATTTCTTTCTATTTGCGGAGGTTGGACTCCGATCTTGTGAGACTATTTTTTACAGCTGTTTGGAGTGAGCATGTTCACTCGGCTATCTTTTGATACTCCTATTTATTTATTTGGACTCTATTATCTTCTATGTTGAGCTATGATGAGATTAGATTATATTATTCTGGCTGTGATTATTTTATTTACTGCTTATGTGCATATATGAGGATTCCATATATTGGAGTATTCTTCGTATATGTGCAGCTGGCCTATTCACGTGCTTGGTCTAATATATTTTAGGACTAGGACGTTACATGATTGAACCCTGAGTCATACTCATCAATGGTTATATTACCTTGCTTTAGGTGAAGAAACTGGTCATATAGACCGTCTCGAACATGAATAGGAAAAATCTCTCATTAAATAAATCATAGAACTGCTTCCAGGTGATTCCAGCGCCTAATCGCCTCTCTTCCGCCTTCCACCAATGGTGAGCATTATCTTATAATAGTAGGTCCACTGCTGTCATCCAATCTCGAGCTGGCAACTGGGATGCCTTCAGTAGCTTCTCTGTACTAATAAGCCATTGTGATACCTCTAGTGGCTTCTCCGTTCCTCTGAAGGCCTTGGGATTCATGTCTATGAATTTCTTGATAGAGCCTTCATAAGGATGCAGAGCCGGTGCTGGTGCTGGTACCGGTACCCGAGGTGGAGGTGGAGGTCTAGCCAATGATGCCATCGTAGTCTGTCTCATCAGCTCAGTCTACTGCCACTAAGCTTGCATCATGGCATACATAAACTGGGAAGTAGGGCTCCCATCAGTCAGTAGTAGAAGCATCTGACGTCCCGACTGTGGTGGAAACTGCTGAGGGAATGATGGTGGTGGAGGCAGTGGTACATTCCCTCCTGGTGGCACGGTAGTGATCTGCCCAGCCTGGCTGACTGGCGGTGCTGCGATCTCTGGGTGCATTGTTGTCAGAGTCGAAGTAGGCTGCGGCTGTCCTGGCTGTTATGGTGTCAAAGGAGTCATCGAAGGATTCTGTCCCACGGGGTAGCCTCTTCACCAGATATAAGGGCCAAGGCAGAAGAGCGTCTGCTTCTTAGATTCATACTGTTGGCATGAAGAAAGTAGGATGATATTAGGAAAGGTTAGATATGAGGTAATTCAAGTAGCCAAGGAAATTTTGAAAAGATTGGAAATTAAAGGAGGTAGTAGTTCTGGATGAGATACTATTTCTATTCCTATATGCAGGCTTGTTGGGCACAATCATGTAACCTCTACCACATTAACATGTAACCCCCAGTCCTAAAATACTTAGGACTAAGTACGTAGACATACCAGCTGCACATATACGAAGAATACTCCAATATATATAATCCTCGTATACGTACATAAGCTGTAAATATAAAATAATTACAGGCCAGAATATAATCATCTAATCTCATCACAGCTCAACACAGAAGATAATAGAGTCCAAATAATAAATGAGTGTATCAAAGAGATAGCCGGATAGACATACCCACTCCAAACATCTATGAAAAGTAGTCTCAATGATCGAAGTCCAACCTCCACAAAATAGAAAGAAAAGAGATATAAAAATGTCCACTAAATGTCTCAATGAATAAATAAACTAGTAATCAGTAGGAGATACCTCATCATCGATGTATGAAGGATCCAGTGCCGTACCGTACTCCTACGGGAAATCGTCTAACCCTGGAGAGATAACCAGGTCCTCAGAGGGATGTAACAAGATACAAGAAAATACCATGCCATATAAACTGTGATATATAATATAGAGTAAAAGGGGATGCATACAATAGGGTGCCTACCAGTTCTACAGTGATAATGTAGTTAAGAACAAAATTTCAACTCATGGGCACTCTGGCTGCAGAAAACTCGGGTATGGTCCCACCAGGATACCAGGGGCCTCAAAGCATAACATTCATCGAATGTCAGAGGCCAGCAGGATCAGGAACAGAAAAGTGCATATGTGGCCCATACGTTAAGGAACTGTTCTCCCCATCCAATGCCTAATAGAGTCACATCTATTTCCCATAGGAACCTCTAGTAACTGCCAAGTCCACTAGCATGCAATTCTATTGGCAGTTACTCATAACCGTCGTACGTCTCAAACGTATCGGTGGCCAGCCGACTACATGAGTACGTGTCCTATATGTGACTCACAACTTGTGATAATCATGTATCAGGGCCGAATGAGATATACTAAAATCTCATCACCAATGGGTGGTCACTAGACTAAGTCAATACAAGAAAAATAAACAAAAGGCAATAAAACGACCGATAGAGTCGCTTGCACCCAAGTGTGACTTGGACGCATAGTGATATAATACTAATAACAGATAATTAATGCTAAATATAAATAACTGATAATAAGAATAAGTAAATCACAGAGAAGGTGGCAAGGTATCTTGCCTGGAGGTACGAAAATGGCAATCCAACAATCAAGTACGTCAACAATGAATCTCAAAATCCATGAACGGCTTCGGATGCTGAAACAAACATCAAGAATATTTCCGGTGTAAAAGATATATCTAGGAAATGCCTGTTCAAAAGTCCAATTCTGGAACAGGGGCAAAATCATAATTTTGGGTCAAAATGATGTCCGTCGTTGGACCTATTTTTGTACCGAAAAGTGAACCGATGTTTATGGTCTCTATATGTCTACGGGTTCGATTTATGGGTACAAACCCAACCGTATGTCCAAACTTAGATTTTGGTGGGCCGTGTATAATTTCGCCCGTTGGATTGGGTATCGGGCCTACAAATAGGCGTTCCGGTCGACCTTCTCAGAATCAAACCAAACTTGGCACACAGGACCAAAATTTTGATACGGTCTTATAGGCATAAGTTTTGTCTCGATACAATGAACATACACAAAGTTATGGCCAAGTTTGCAAAAGGTCGATACGGGAGTATCTTGACGGATACGTACTGACTTTATCACACAAACGCAACGAAATCGAGTTTCGTCAGTTTCCACACATCGACAACATCCATACGCGCCTTTCAATGCATATAGTGTACAACCACATCGTCCGGTTTGTCGGGGCGAATATCGTATCGGAAAAAGTTTTCTGAAATTTCATGTTTTAACGGCAGTTTTCCTGCCAACTTCAACGGAGAATAACTTCTTGCATATTAATCGAAAATTCAATCTAACAGGTGCGTTGAAATCTCATTTATATTGTGTTTGACTATTTTTAATTAGTTTCTACAAACCCTAATGTACAAAACCCTAACTTCATCGGGCCTACAAATAGGCGTTCCGGTCGACCTTCTCGAAGAGGTTTATGTGGGCGTCGCATAGAAGTTCATAGATTAAAAATTAATGGAGTATTATAGGAGGGAAAATAGGGTGTTCAAAAACTGGGTGTCTTGTTTCGTGTCGGTTTTGAGGGGGTTCCTGCCAGTCCGATCGTCTGCGACGGCTTCCTGGAAGCGGGGCAGACACGCAGGGACGTGAGGGAGGTCCTAGAGTCGAAGAATTTGGAGGGGGTCGCAAGTTTTAGAGTTGGGTTAGAAATTCGGGTATATTTTGTTGACACAAAGTCACAGTCAACCAAATATTGATAACATTGACTAAATAATATTTGTAGTAATTCAATACGACACACAACGTCTACTTTAAGCTCAAGTCAGACGACAGCTCATTCTCCGTTTCTCAGTTATATTTGAGTCTGTATTTTACACTTTTGTTGAGTCTAGACTGATGTAAACTGTGTCATGCTGAGCTCTTGAGACTTGACCTATAGCCTACCCAATAATCCTCAAACTCCACCATCCAGAAAAATATCCACTGGCCACTTAGACCTGCTCTGTGCTCTGGAGACAGAGTTCGGGCCGAACTCTGCCTCCACAAAGAGTTCGGGCCGAACTCTGTCCCCTAAAAATCAGCATCCCTAATTTTAGGGTTAGCTGGTTGCTAGTTGTCCAACGGCCAAATATTTGAAATTTCCTACCCGAATTCTGGCCGAATTCTGCCTACAAAAACACTATAAATAGGCCATGAATTCTCTCATTTAAAATCATCCAATCTTCTCTTCTCTTCTCTCTTATAGCTCAAATAAGCCATACCCTTCCCATCTACTAGCCACAAGCCTCCTAAGTCTCGAGTGCTCAGCATCTCTCAGTTAGGATTCTTGTGCAAGAGTTGAAGAAGTCGCTTGGACAATTCCAAGCAATCGCCACTGCGATCCTCTGTAAGAAGTTGACGTGCTCTTCTGAAGAAAAGGCACGGGTTGTAAACTACTATTTCACAAATAGTGGATTTAATCCTGAGCTAGAGTTCTCAGGCCTGGACTAGTCCTCCACGAGGGAAACCAGATTAAAATCGCTGTGTTTGCGTATGCTTTCTTGCTCTTCATTTACTTTCCGCATTTTACTCTGATTATTTATAATTCGTGAAAGAGTTAATTTTTAATTGGTTATTTTCTATATAAACTCTATTCACCCCCCTCTAGAGTTGCCATCTGTTCTTCATATTTGTATAAAAAGTTAGTTTTGATATGTATCACATTTGGATTTGACTTTTAACCATTCTTGATTGTTTTACTATTCAAATTTTTGAGTTGAAACATGAAAGAACCCTTCCAGGATTCGAATGAAACCAATTTTAGGTGATTTGGTGAAGGATTTAAGGGGGTCGGGCTATGTGAGGCAATGTTCACATGGTGAACAGTGGCTCCCATTTTTCTTTTTTTTCTACCACTTATATATATATATATTTTTTTTTTCTACCAATTATATATATATATACATATACATATATATATATATATATATATATATTTTTTACATATATATATATATATATATATATATATATATATATTTTTTTTATATATATATATATATATATATATATATATATATATATATATATATATATATATCCCTTCTCTGAGACATGCTCGCATGACCCCCCTCCCCCAGCTCGAGTTTCTGGCGGCAGAGCAGAGCGGCTCCGGCCGCTCGCCGCCGACCACCCTCGCTCTCTCTCCGCCGTCGCCCTCCCCCCGCGGCCGCCCGCCGAAGTGAGCCTCTCTTCGACCGGCCGTAGGCCTCTTGGTCTCCCGACCAGCTAGCCATGGTGGTGCTCTCCCTCCCCGATCTCACCCCCAACTCCGGCGGCCCCACCCCGCCCCTAGATCTTGTGCGGTGGCGGCGGTTCAGTGTCGTCCGGTGGTGGCTAGAAGCAGCCTCCAACCTTCGTACGCCCACCCTCGGAGTTGGCCCCCTCCTGTAACAAAGCGTCTTGGCGCCTCCTGGTACGGCCGCTGCTGTCCTCAGCGCAGCAGACGCCAATATTTCCCGTCCTTCGGTTCCCGCCGTGGCTTGTTTGAATTTTTGAAACTTTCATGCACCCTCGTAGTAGTGGGAGACCGGGTGCATGCCTACCCCTATCGGGAATAGGGCATGCGCCCCCTCGTCGCGGCTGAGCAAGATGGTATGCGCCCTCGGTGGCCCACTATATGCGACCCCCTTCCCGCTCCCGGGCCTTTTGCGCCTCCACCTGGAGTTGCTGCCCGCCCCCATGTTCTGCCAGTAGCGTATGCGCCCCCCTTTCCCGTCCAGCATCGGGGCGGTCCCCTTCTGGGCCATGTGCCTCTCTTCCGTCTCCCCGTTGCAGCCAATTGCATATGCGCACCCCTTCTTCGTCCGGCGTCGGAGGGGGCCCCTTCTGGGATATGTGCCCTCCTCTAGTCGGCATGCGCCCTCTCCTCGAAGCCTTGTGCCCCCTGTTCTCGGTCTTGCGCCTCCCTGCGCTCATGCTCCTTTGGCCGCGTCTACTTCCTCTTCCCTCGCCCTGGGCTTTCTCCTTCCCTCGGTGACCGCCGGTGTTGGGGCTAGCAGCTCGACGTCAACCTCCCCGTCCCCCGCTCCCGCGGGCTCGTCTGCATCACCCCTAATGTGCAGAGCGGATGTCGTTCCCCCACCTGCTTTATCCCTCCCCTTTCTTCTACCGCAAGGCCGCACTACAAACCCCTCTTCCCCTTCCCGCAGGCCCCACCTTCACGAAAATCCTTCGTCCGGATTGAGGGGCTCTCCTCCCCATCTGATCGAGAGTGTCGAACTCCCGGACATCGCTTTTCCGACCGCTCCTAATGGGCACCTTCCTCAGGTCCCTTTCTCCTCCGAAGAGTTCTTCTCCCTTTCCTTTACCTTCGCCAAGACGTTCGTGCTTAAGTTCTCCTCGGGGTGTCCAAAACTCGCAAAAGTACAAAAAGCCATAGCCGGTTGGGGTCTCTCTTCCACCTATAGGGTTGCGCCTTTCGATCCTAAGAACATGTTCCTGCATCTATCTCCTGACTCTGACTACGTTAGAGTCTGGGCAAAAGGCACATCTATTATTAACGGCCAGGGCGTCAAAATCATCAAATGGACACCCGATTTCAACTCCAAGGTCGACTCTCCGATCATCTCTGCCTGGGTCACCCTCCCCAACCTTTTTCTTCTATGCTTTGCTCCTGCGACACTCAGGAGGATCACCGGGTCCTTCGGGACTCTCGTTGCCATTGCCGAAGAAACGCACAATCTATCCAAAGGGCACTACGAAAAGATTTACGGAGAACTCGACCTGGGCGCTGACCCCCTCCTACCCAAATTCAGTTTGAGCTCGGGGGACATACAATCTACCAGACGCTGGTATATGATAACAACATTATTTTCTGCAAATACTGCTAAATGAGGGGTCACTCCATTCAGCACTGCTTCAGAGCACAGCCGTAGCTCAGGAACAGAGCTACTCGACAGCTGCGTCGATTGAAGGAGGCCCCTTACGTCCCCAAAGCCCCTATCCTCCCAACCCCCAACTCCCAAACTTACTTCGACGACCGAGACACCCCTCTCAGTCCCTTCGACCCCCCTGCTGGGCAATGCCATTATCATCTACAAGCTCCCTAATATCCCACTCAACAACCAGTTTGATACCCTCTCAAATATCTCGGCCGATGACAACCCGGTCAACCCTCCCCCTCCCTCCGAGTACGAGCAGTTCGCCACAGAGTCCCAGACTGCCGTCGAGCCCTCTGCTAGCAAGGTGCTGCAGCAGACTCCGGTTACCCCTTAAAGCGTGCTAGTCTCACCCCTCAAATTCAACAGACCCTTCGTCGGAGACCGGGCTTCATTAGGCCCGATAGCGGCAAGTAGGTTCGAGCAAGCCAAGGAAGCAGGCTTCCTGGATCCTCTCAATCCTCTCAGCATGCTGACAGAGTCAGAGGAAGAAGAGGCTCCCCCACCGTCGGAAGAAACAGGTATCCGTGAACCGAGCGCGATGGTGCTGGTGCTCGACCCCAACGCCACAACACGAAGACCCCCCAAAAAATCCTACCGCAAGAAGAAAAAAAACCACCTAGAGCCAACGATTATGACCACGCGGTCAGCCACGAAGCTTAACAACCCCCTACCTCCTTCCAATTTGTAGCACCTAGTTTCCCAAATGAGGGTAATTTTAAAATTTCGTGTTTATAATTATTTTAATAATGATATTTAATTCATGATATGATTTTTGGTGATTTTAAATTATTTTAAAATTATTTAAATCAATGACTTGTGGTTTTGATGTGATTATGATATTTTAATATCATTTTTGGCCTAAGAATATTTTTGCATTTGACCTCTTTGAATTATTTTGATATTATTTTATTATTTATGATATTGTTTTGGGGTTATTTGAGTCGGGTTCGAATTTCAACTCAATCCGATTTGAAACGGGGATTCGGGGTTAGTTTGACTCTAGTGGGACCCACACACTAGTTAGGCATAGCCCACATGATATTAATTTTAGTCCACATGATAGAAATATTTTAGTTAGAGGTTAGACTAATTATTATGGATAAGGTTAGTGTGATTAGAGACTTTAGAATGACTAATTTAGCCCCAACCAATTAGCCCTTTCCTAATACTAATAGAATAGGTTAATTGGAGCATTTTGGACCTTACCATAATAGGACAAATAGCCCCATATGGCCAGCCACTTTGGGAGAGGATAGGCTCAAGTTTATTTCATTATTCTCATCCACACTCTCTCTCTTGTTCTTCCCCAAATTCCTAGAGAGCAATCCCTAGCAATTTCTCCACCAAATCCTCCTATTTTGCCACCAAATCTTCTTCTTTCCTTCTCCATTCTAGCCAAGGAGGAAGCTACCCAAGTTTGGGAGGATTCGGAGCTCGTTCGTGTCCTTTTGGAATCTCTACGTGTCGGTGTCGCTCCGGGAAGGCTTTTCTTCGATTCGATCTACCGGGAGGTATAAATCCCTTCTCATTTTCATTTTCTCATGCATATAGGTCTATTTTGAACCCATAGAAATGACCCCCATGGTTGTATCTCCATTTGTGTCCATTTCGTGTCCATTTGGAGGTCATAGGAGTGTCCTTTGTGTTGTGGTTGTGTCCATGTGGGAAATCCCAAATTTGGACACACTATGTGTTGGTGTTATGTATGAATGAATTATTACATGTTTAATCTCATATTTTTGTATTGGAGATGTATTCTATAGTGTCTCATATATATATATATTAGTGTAGAGAGTGAGTTCTTGATATATTATGTTATATATTTGTGTTCTTTTGTCTCAAACTACCCAAATCTGTCATGATTTTTATCCACGTTTTTAATTTCAGTCCTAACTTAGAAATATCATAACTTCTAGCTCAAAGCTCGGTTTAATCTCCTATTTTTTTTAAAAGAAGCGTATTGAAGTTAGATTTCCAAAAACATGTATTAATAGGCCTAATTCTTTCTGTAACTTTTTGGAGAATTATTTGAGTGTCAGCTGTACGAAAGACAAACGCGTTCTCGGTGTTTTTGCGATTCCGGGAGTTTCCAGAAACGAAAATGCGATCTGTTTGAAGTTTTGGAAATCTAACACATAGATCTATAACATACTTTAATCCTAGATTTTAATTCATGCTGAGATGGTACAGTATTGATTATTAGTAGGAGTTACTATTCGGCATATGCATTTTGTGTACCCTTGTGTGTAATATAATGTTCTATTTGATTTTAACCCATGTTAATGTATATACATTATGTAATTAAATAGAGAATGCAAGAATGAGTAAATGGTTAAATAAATGATGTATGAGCTGTAAGTATCCTATCTAATGTAAGCATGTATAAGTATGGCTTGTAATGAATATGTAGGTTCCATAGTATGTAATATATGGTGCATGTAGTAGTGCAAGAGAATAAATGAATGATGAATGAATGCAAGCATGAATGTAATATAATAATAGATATAATGTATGCAATATATAAGTTAATGAGATGTAATGTTCTATGTTAACACAAATCCTATATTACCTCATGTACCCCTTACACTATGTTGACACTATCACATTTGATACTTTGTTCACTTACACTTTGACACTCTTTGTTATGTATACACTATGTATGCCCATTTAACCCTCACTTGCCCCTTTGCCATGTTCATATACACACACATAGCCTCTTAAATAAGTATTTATGAATACAGTTAACTTACCTATGTATGTATATTATATATATGTTAGCATATTGTGTTGTAATATATAAGTTTATATAACCATTTGAAATGCCATGATTATAGACCTAATATTGAATACCAATATATGCATGTGTATATATGTGTAGACATATAGCTTAAAGCAATAGATTACCTACTGTATATCCAATGTGAATTCTTGCCTATTTGAGTATTGAATAATTGCATGCTATATAGAGTTGGGTGTATATTGGCTTGTATAGCCTTGTATTAATGTGTGCTTGCTAGGATAGTCTTGGTTAGGCCTAGTAAGACTTGCTGGGTTAGGACATGACCTAGTTTGACTAGTGCAGTTGATCAAAGTTGACCAAGGGTTGACTTTGGCCTAGTTTGACCTAGATTTATGTAGAATGCATTGTTGTGCTTTATATTACCCTTCTGGACATGTTGTGACCTGTGCTGTTCTAATTAGGAGCCAGACACCTCTCCTCGGACAGTATCTTTACCTTGGACATTCAGATATCAGGCGAGTACATTCTCTGATCTTTTCATATCCTGCTTAGAATTATTTTCTGCAGTAGATTACTTTACTTGTACTATCACGATGGTCACACGGATTGGTACTATATGGATCCTTTCTTGAGATGTTATCCTTAGGGAGCATCGGGTACTACATGTTCTGTGCGTTTCACTTACATGGCGTATCACTATGCTTCATTGGTTCTTTGATCATTTACGACATATACTCTTATGATCGTAGAGTCTTCCTGGAATCTTATACTGTTGGGTTACCCCCAGAATCCCCATTTATGGAACTTACACTGTTGGGTTACCCTTACCCCCAGAATCCCCATTTATGGGACTTACACTGTTGTATTACCCCCAGAATCCCCATTTATGGGACTACTATGTACCACCCTTCGGGGGCTACCACCCTTCGGGGGCTTACCACCCTTCGGGGGCTGTTACATAGCATCATATAACATAACCTGGCTGGATCCTTGTGTATTGATTAGGGGTACGGGGGAGTATTACATGTTTATATTGTACTCTAACTCACTAGTCACTGCTAGTTCTCTATGTATAGTAGATATTTCTATTATAGTTCTCTCTCTATTTACATACTGTTTTCCTTCAGTACCTGTATCTTACTTTACTGCATGATTATATTTCTAACCTACTATGATCTGTTGAGATGTACTGTACTCGCTCCAGTCCTGACTGGACCTGTTGATAAATTTTACAGATAGCCTGGAGGTGCCTGCTAGCCTAGAGGAGACACATTAGAGGATGTTTAGATAGTTATTTCATTTGTCTGGAGTTGTACTTGATTTTTGGATTACTGTATTTGAGTTTTGAGATGTATTCCTGGTTTATGTATCTTAGACACTTAGACTTCTATCTCCTGTATCTCTTTTGGATTTCATGTTTTATCTATCATTATCATGCTCTGTCTTAGATGTGATTGAGATTGTATCTGCTATGTCACCCCCATTCGGGGAGTATAACTGCTTAGCATTATATTGTTAGATGTTGTGACATAGGACAGCGTTCTACCGCCGACACTGCGGCGTAGGCTGGACGTTGTTACGTTCTCGTACCCAAACAAGGGGTACGGGTCGTGACACGTTTTTAGTGGTGGCCCATGCAGGTCGAGTTTATGTAGTGGTATTCGAACTTGAGTACCACTACAGCCTGCAGTAGGATTAGGATATATTTTGAAGGTACTCAATCACAGTTAGGAACCCTTGAGAGATTCCTGGGACGACCCTTGAGAATCTTTTTTTTAACTTCGATTTAAAAACTCTTTTTTTCCTTGATTGTTTTATCTTTATTTTCTATTGTTGAATTTGATGGATTATTGTTGAATTTGGGTTTGTATTTATTGATTTTGGTAGAAGATTGTTGAATTTTGAATCTTGACGATTTGCTGTAGCATCCGAGTTTGTATTTATATGATTGAAGGATTTTGTTCATTTTTGAGTTTGATGTTCGTTGATAAATTTGATTTGATTTTTGGGTATTCATTGTTGATTTAATTTAATTTTTGGCAAGATGAAATTATATGGGCTAGGTCATCTATGTTATGGAATCTAGTTTTCTATAGTCATATTAGCCAGCATGGTGAGGACATATAGTCTGACTCTGGATATATTTCTCGGGTGTAGGAATTTAAGGTTTTCGCAGCCAAGCTAGCGGCACCACGAAAATGTTAAATACCATGATTCTAGAGATATGTGCATAAGTCAAGGGCTCTGTGATTATCGTAGCCTTGTTTACTAGTATGACGAGGATTTAGAGTACCATGATTGTGGATAGACGCATATGATTATCAGATTGTACCTTAAATATTTTCGAACATGTTTTCTCTACTTTGTTTCAGTCCTTAAAAAAAAGGGAATTATTAATTGTTTTGTTTTGTTTTGCTTCTCATTATTTAGCTTAGGAGTAACTTTAGCTATTTTATAAACCTTTGTGTAACTTCTTCTATGAATTTCTTCTTAATACAATGAATCGATGATTTTGTTAGACTTTACCTTGGATTTGATATTTTAACTCTGGATTTCAAAATGGTTTCTTCTTTTAAACAGATAAGCAAAATAGATTTTATCGTTATTCCCTTCTTGCTATTATTCTTGTATTAAATAATAATAAATCGTCTTGATTACATGAATCACCTGTTTTGCAATATTGGTAGGAATCTAATGTTGGTCTTGGTATAGAATCTGATTTTTATATTGGAACATGAGAATATATATATGAATATATATAGTGGATACTTTTCTGACACTTATGCATGCTACACTTGATTTCCACCTATCTAAATAAATATTAATATTTCGTTGATGTTAAATTTTCAAAACCCCAATATTTCTGGTTTTCTGCTTTTCCAGTTTAAATTCGTAAGTTAAATATAAATTTCATGTTATTAGTTTTGTTTACATCACCGCACATGTATGTCATACCTAGAGTTTCATTTTTTTAAAAAAAATTGTTGAGTTTTGTGTTTAAATTTGTCAAATCTGAGACTGTGTGCATATTAACCCTTAATACTGGATTTTAAATGTTAGTTCAAATTGTTGTTTTAAATGTAATATTTAGAGCTGTGTACATTGTTGTTGTAGGGATATAATGTTAGGTTCATATTCTTACATGATAGGTTGTGATAAACATTGAGTTGGTTTTGATGTTCAAATTTTTCCAAAATCCTGAAAACTGAATATATGTTAACATTTTCACATTGATTTCAAATGTTCAATTTCTGATTTAAGATGTAATATTGAACTGTATGCGTAGATAAATGTATGGATAGTATGTTAGGGTTTCATTTCTATCATGTTAGGATGTATTGGGACCATTGAGATTGGTTGCGATGTTCAAAACCCTAAAATCTGAAACTGTGTTATGTTAATATTGCACTGGTTTAAATGTTAGCATCTTTTCAGATTTTGTATGTAAATGCTGAACAAAAACTGGGTTTAACCTTTCAATACTAAGCTATAACCCTGTAAAAGGACACACACACCCCCTAACTTAGTATACACTGTCATGTAACCTAACCCTTTTTCTCCTCTATGTTATGATTATATATCTAGATAGATATATATAGAGCTTAGGCATACATGTTATAATATATAAATACATAACTAAGTCTCCACCTTTATATATATATATGGTTAGCCATGCAAGTTGTGATTAAATAGATTGTATATTGTAGATTGTTAACCCATATGCCATGATTAGTGTAACTTGATAGTTATTGTTTGAAATCCACAATTCTAGCTTTTTCCTCTCTAACGCTCTCTCTCTCTCTCTCTCTCTCTCTCTCTCTCTCTATATATATATATATATATATATATATATATATATATATATATATATATATATATATATATATATATATATATATATATATTGTGATTGGATTTCAATGCAAGTGATTTTCAAATCCTTAATTTTTGAATTTGATTTTCTGTACCTTTTTTTAAGATAATTGGTAGTTGCCTTTATTTTATTTTGATAATGACCAATTTTTATATAGGATAGTAGACAGCCCTACAACCTTGATGATTGTTGTTCCCTTACCTTCCAAATTAAGACACCCTTGATTGTTTGTGTGTTGATACCATAGTACTGTTTTGACCTACAATGACCAGTGCACCTAGGTGAGACTTCCAACTGCTACGGTATGCCCTGACCTTGTATATTATTCCTTCAAATTGCATGATTTAGATAAAAAAAAAAATTTAGACCTTGATTGTTGGGAAATAGGGACGTCATCCCATTAGTATCAGTTGTAGACATATATAGGTTAGTCCTGGATGTGGGGATGTGTGTCTATAAACATATAGCTTATGAGATTTATGAGAGATTATAGTATCAGCCTTGATTGGATGTACTAGTCTTTTGGTGAGTATAAATGTGTTATGAGAGATAGGGGCCTATATGTCTTAGTAATGCATCGTTCCTATGGTAATAGAATGTATTAATAGATGGTTAATAGGAAGATAATAGTTTGAGTATACCTATAGCCTATGATCAGTTCCTTTTCATCCTTAGTTAAGACCACTTTAAAATAGATCCAGTCCCTTGGATATAGGTTCCAGTCCATATTTTATTGAAGTTCCATTACCGCCGTACAGCAGAGCAGTATTGGAGGTATTCCTAGATTGACAATTTTTAGATGTCCGTTTATTATTCCAGTGTTAGGAAGTGTTACCTTATATATTGGGTAGGTTAGAGGCTCTAGAAGGAGTACTATCGATCTTAAATTTCGAGGACGAAATTTTTCTAAGGTGGGTAGAGTTGTAGCACCCAGTTTCCCAAATAAGGGTAATTTTGAAATTTCGTGTTTATAATTATTTTAATAATGATATTTAATTCATGATATAATTTTTGGTGATTTTAAATTATTTTAAAATTATTTAAATCAATGACTTGTGGTTTTGACGTTTTGCTAGTGAAACCCTAGAGACTGTTTGACCTAGAGCCTAACCATGTGATTATGATATTTTAATGTCATTTTTGGCCTAAGGATATTTTTGCATTTGACCTCTTTGAATTATTTTGATATTATTTTATTATTTATGATATTGTTTTGGGGTTATTTGAGTCGGGTTCGAATTTCAACTCAATCCGACTTGAAACGGGTACCCGGGGGTAGTTTGACTCTAGTGGGACCCACACACTAGTTAGGCATGGCCCACATGATATTAATTTTAGTCCACATGATAGAAATATTTTAGTTAGAGGTTAGACTAATTATTATGGATAAGGTTAGTGTGATTAGAGACTTTAGAATGACTAATTTAGCCCCAACCAATTAGCCCTTTCCTAATACTCATAGAATAGGTTAATGGGGGCATTTTGGACCTTACCATAATAGGACAAATAGCCCCATATGGCCAGCCACTTTGGGAGAGGATAGGCTCAAGTTCATTTCATTATTCTCATCCACACTCTCTCTCTTGTTCTTCCCCAAATTCCTAGAGAGCAATCCCTGGCAATTTCTCCACCAAATCCTTCCATTTCGCCACCAAATCTTCTTCTTTCCTTCTCCATTCTAGCCACGGAGGTAGCTACCCAAGTTTGGGAGGATTCGGAGCTCGTTCGTGTCCTTTTGGAATCTCTACGTGTCGGTGTCGCTCCGGGAAGGCTTTTCTTCGATTCGATCTACCGGGAGGTATAAATCCCTTCTTCTTTTATTTCCTCATGCATATAGGTCTATTTTGAACCCATAGGAATGACCCCCATGGTTGTATCTCCATTTGTGTCCATTTCGTGTCCATTTGGAGGTCATAGGAGTGTCCTTTGTGTTGTGGTTGTGTCCATGTGGGAAAATCCTAAATTTGGACACACTATGTGTTGTTGTTATGTATGAATAAATTATTACATATTTAATCTCATATTTTTGTATTGGAGATGTGTTCTATAGTGTCTCATATATATATATATTAGTGTAGAGAGTGAGTTCTTGATATATTATGTTATATATTTGTGTTCTTTTGTCTCAAACTACCCAAATCCGTCATGATTTTTATCCACGTTTTTAATTTCAGTCCTAACTTAGAAATGTCATAACGTCTAGCTCAAAGCTCGGTTTAATCTTCCGTTTTTTTTAAAAGAAGTGTATTGAAGTTAGATTTTCAAAAACATGTATTAATAAGCCTAATTCTTTCTGTAACTTTCTGGAGAATTATTTGAGTGTCAGCTGTACGAAAGACAAACGCGTTCTCGGTGTTTTCGCGATTCCGGGAGTTTCCGAAAACAAAAACGCGATCCGTTTGAAGTTTCGGAAAGCTAACACATAGATCTATAACATACTTTAATCATAGATTTTAATTCATGTTGAGATGGTACAATATTGATTATTAGTGGGAGTTACTATTCGGCATATGCATTTTGTGCACCCTTGTGTGTAATATAATGTTCTATTTGATTTTAACCCATGTTAATGTATATACATTATGTAATTAAATAGAAAATGCAAGCATAAGTAAATGGTTAAATAAATGATGTATGAGGTGTAAGTATCCTATCTAATATAAGCATGTATAAGTATGGCTTGTAATGAATATGTAGGTTCCATAGTATGTAATATATGGTGCATATAGTAGTGCAAGAGAATAAATGAATGATGAATGAATGCAAGCATGAATGTAATGTAATAATAGATGTAATGTATGTAATATACAAGTTAATGAGATGTAATATTCTATGTTAACACAAATCCTATATTACCTCATGTACCCCTTACACTATGTTGACACTATCACACTTGACACTTTGTTCACATACACTTTGACACTCTTTGATATGTATACACTATGTATGCCCATTTAACCCCCACTTGTCCCTTTGCCATGTTCACATACACACACATAGCCTCTTAAATAAGTATTTATGAATACAGTTAACTTAGCTATGTATGTATATTATATATATGTTAGCATATTGTGTTGCAATATATAAGTTTATATAACCATTTGAAATGCCATGATTATCGACCTAATGTTGAATACCAATATATGCATGTGTATATATGTGTAGACATATATAGCTTAAAGTAATAGATTACCTACTGTATATCCAATGTGAATTCTTGCATATTTGAGTATTGAATAATTGCATGCTATATAGAGTTGGGTGTATATTGGCTTGTATAGCCTTGTATTGATGTGTGCTTGCTAGGATAGTCTTGGTTAGGCCTAGTAAGACTTGCTGGGTTAGGACATGACCTAGTTTGACCTAGTTTGACTAGTGCAGTTGACCAGAGTTGACCAAGGGTTGACTTTGGCCTAGTTTGACCTAGATTCATGTAGAATGCATTGTAGTGCTTTATATTACCCTTCTGGACATGTTGTGACCTGTGCTGTTCTAATTAGGAGCTAGACACCTCTCCTCGGACAGTATCTTTACCTTGGACATTCAGATATCAGGCGAGTACATTCTCTGATCATTTTATATCCTGCTTAGAATTATTTCCTGCAGTAGATTACTTTACTTGTACTGTCACGATGGTCACACGGATTGGTACTATATGGATCCTTTCTTGAGATGTTATCCTTAGGGAGCATCGGATACTACATGTTCTGTGCGTTTCACTTACATGGCGTATTACTATGCTTCATTGGTTCTTTGATCACTTACGACATATACTATTATGATCGTAGAGTCTTCCTGGAATCTTACACTGTTGGGTTACCCCCAGAATCTCCATTTATGGGACTTACACTGTTGGGTTACCCCCAGAATCCCCATTTATGGGATTACTATGTACCATCCTTCGGGGGCTACCACCCTTCGGGGGCTTACCACCCTTCGAGGGCTTACCACCCTTCGGGGGCTGTTACATAGCATCATATAACATAACCTGGCTGGATCCTTGTGTATTGATTGGGGGTACGGGGGAGTATTACATGTTCATATTGTACTCTGACTCACTAGTCACTGCTAGTTCTCTATGTATAGTAGATATTTCTATTACAGTTCTCTCTCTATTTACATACTATTTTTCTTCAGTACCTGTATCTTACTTTACTGCATTATTATATTTTCTAACCTGCTATGATCTGTTGAGATGTACTGTACTCGCTCCAGTCCTGACTGGACATGTTGATAAATTTTACAGATAGCCTGGAGGTGCCTGCTAGCCTAGAGGAGACACATTAGAGGATATTTAGATAGTTATTTCATTTATCTGGAGTTGTACTTGATTTGTGGATTACTGTATTTGAGTTTTGAGATGTATTCCTTGGTTTATGTATCTTAGACACTTAGACTTCTATCTCCTGTATCTCTTTTGGATTTCATGTTTTATCTATCATTATCATGCTCTGCCTTAGATGTGATTGAGACTGTATCTGCTATGTCACCCCCATTCGGGGAGTATAACTGCTTAGCATTATATTGTTAGATGTTGTGACCTAGGACAGCGTTCTACCGCCGATACTGCGGCGTAGGCTGGGCGTTGTTACGTTCTCGTACCCGAACAGTGGGTGCGGGTCGTGACACAATTCCCAATGATTAACATCCCCACGTGGAATAGAGAGGGCTGGCTAATAAACCTACGTTGAGGAGAATCAAAAGCCAAAAGACAATCCACAAAATTGATATCTTAGTTATCATCAAACCTAAAATTCCCCAGAAAAGGCTCAAATCCATCCAACTCCAGCTCGACTTTCCATCCGGTGTTGCTGGAAGCAAGGACATCTGGATCCTCTTCGTGGACGGGATTCAGTTTAGAACCATCCATGACTCGAACCAAGCGCTCTCCTGCTGGATGGAGCACCCTACTCTAAAATCTCGTTGCATACTATCCGTTGTCTACGGTAGCTGCGACATCAATGGGTGCAAGCTTCTCTTGGATACCCTGTTGGACATCCATCTTTAACTCTTAAATCTTCCGTAGATCTGTATTGGAGATTTCAATACGATCTCGTACAGAGATAAGAAGTCTGGTGGTCGGCCACCCCCCCGGGAGGCCATAAATGACTTTAACACCTTTATTTTCAGTGCACAAATGACAGCACTTCCTTTCTCTGGTAATGCTTTCACCTAGAGTAATATGCAGGAAGGTGATCGCCGACAGTACTCTCGCCTGGACCGAGCCCTGGTCAACAATCTCTAGTCCGACATGAGCCTCATCTCCAACCTCTCCTACTTGAACCACACCGAGTCGGATCACTCCCCCTCCTGATTGAGATCAACAGCAACTCCAACAACACCAAGAAAGCCTTCACATTCCTGGACTTCTGGCAACATCACCCGTACTTCACCAACATCGTGGACTCTGCCTGGCAGTCTATTAATGAACCCGACCCCCTCTTTTGAGTGGCCATAAAGCTCAAAGCTACCAGGAGAGCCTTCTCGTCTTGGAGTAAGATCACTTTCGACAATATTTTCCAGGCTATTCGGGAGGCAAAAGACGACGTCACTCGCACAGAGGCCCTGTGTACCTCCAATAGATCTCCGAAGGCACGTGTGTCGCTCAACCGCCCCAGAGCTCTTCTCAAATCCCTGATTAAGGTGGAGACAGAATTCTGGAAGCAAAAATCCCGACTAACCTGGGACGCCGAAGTAGACAAGAACTCTAGTTTCTTCCATTCCTGCGTCAACGGACGCAGACAACAGCTACAACTACACCAAATCGCCAACGAGTAAGGCACTGTCATCAAAGACCAGCATGGCATTCTGGCGGCCGCGACAAACTTCTACGCCAAACTCTTCACCAAAGAAGTCATCTTCAAGGATGATAATCTCCTTGCCAAGATCCCCAGCTTGATCAACGATAGTGAGAACGACCAACTTCTTTCCCCCTTCCCCTCCGCGGGGGAAGTCAAGTCCGCAGTCTAGTCCCTCGACGAGCACAGCGCCTCCGGCCTGACGGTTTCTCAGGTGTCTTCTTCTGATACTGTTGGGATATCATTGAGTCCGATGTCCACGAGGCCGTACTCGCTTTCTTCCAAGGGACGAGGTACCATAAATCCATCTCCTGCACAAAACTCATCCTCATCCCCAAAAAAGACAACCCGAAGACCTTCAGAGACTTCTGTCCTATCGGCTTAGGCAACTTCACCAACAAAATTATATTAAAGATCATCGCCATCCACATATCCTCACTTATCCCCAGGATCATATCCAAGGAGTAAAGCGGTTTTGTTCTTGGGTGGAACATCACAGACAACATCCTCCTTGTTCAAGAATTGATCACATGTATGAAATTCCTTTCTAGAGAATGTCGCCATCAAGCTGGACATGGAGAAAGTCTATGACCATTTGGACTGGCAATTCATGATCTGGGTGTTCAGGGCTTTCGGCTTCACTGAGTCTTGGATTGACATTATTTTTTGATCCATCTGCAACTCCTGGTTCTCCACAGTCATCAACGGCCATGCGAAGGGGTTCTTCAAAGCTAGCTACAGTATCAGACAGGGAGACCCTCTATCTTCCACCATTTTCATCATTGCGGCAGAAGCGCTCAGCAGAAACCTCAACCACTCTTGCCTGAGTTTTAATACTACCATACCACCTCCGGATGCCCTTAATTACTCCTCTCGCCTACGCTGATGACATCATCATCTTCTCCTCCGGAGATATCGGGTCGGTGGAAGCGTTCCACAGAACGCTGGAGAGATACACCAAATGCTCGGGTCAACGAGTCAACACCTCTAAGAGCATCATCTACACCCACCACAAAGCATACAAGATCCACTCAGCTACCCTCTCCAATCTAACCTCCTTTTCTACCGCTTACCCGCCTTTCCACTACTTGGGGTGCCCGCTGGTGTACGAAAAATCTAGCTCGAGTATTTTCGAGGACATGGTGAGCAAAATCAGGAAAAAGATCATGGGCTGGCATAATGCTACCCTATCTCTTGGAGGGAAGATGATCCTTATAAAGAACGTCCTTTCGTCCATTCCCATCTACACCCTGGTTGTGTGCTCCTCACAAAGAAGGTGCTCTCCTCGCTTGAGGCACTCTTCTCCAATTTCTTCTTGGGCTACTGTGACGGTAAGAACAATCACCACTGGGTCAGTTGGGACTCGATGACCAAACTGACCTCGAAGGGAGGGTTGGGCTTTAGCCGATTATATCATATTATTGATGCCTACTCCATGAAGCTGTGGTGGAATCTTCGCTTGGGTGTATCGCTTTAGAACCGATTCATGAAGGCCTGATATTTTCGAACTCACACCCCACCATGGTCGACGTCAATTCCAGATCCTCTGCGACTTGGCAGCACATTCTCCATGGCCGTAATCTCGCAGAACCCCTCATCCGCCTACAGCTCGACAATGGCAGTTCGTCGTTGAGCCACGAGCGGTTGATCGGGGATGACATCCTTCAACCAACCTCTACTTCCCCCCTCCAACTGCACTATTCGAGACTTATGGGATAGCAACTCTGGCTGGAGATGGGAAAGGGTGAACGACTGGCTGGAGCTTGAGGCAGCTAGCGGCCTAGCACCCACAGATATGAGGATCAGCGATGGCCCGGACACTCTCAGGTGGTCCCCTATATCTGGAGGAATCTTCTTGCTGGCATCTGCTAGGGTTGTGGCCAGAGGCGTCGGCACCTCGGCACCACTCGTCGTACCCTTCTGGCAGAGTTGCATCCCCAATAAATGGTCAGTTCTCATTTGGAGAGCGCAGTGTTGAAAGCTTCCAACCGACGACTCTATCACCTCGATTGGCTTTAGCATGGCTTCTTGATGCCACTGCTGTACTTCTTACCAGTCCGAAACCGTTGAACACGTCATGCTCACCGGGGACCTTGCCTCGCAGATCTGGTCCTACCTCTCCAGGAAATGCCGACAATCTTATCCGATCAGGGGCATCAACGATCTTCTCGCCATTTGGGGAACTCCTACCGGCATCAGATCGTCACAGCCGCGAGCATTTGGGTACTTTAGAAGAACAGAAACAAATTCAGGTACGAAGGGCGGTCGTACAACCTCGAATCTCTATACAGGAAGGTCCTCAGGCAAATTTCCAAAGCAGGCTGGTGCTGCCATCACCTCTCGAACAGCGCCTGGAATGATCTGGGTTAACTTTTCTTCTGGCCTTGTGAGCGGTTCCGACTCCTGGCCTTTTTTACTTTAGTTGCTTTTATTTTGGCTCTTGGCACGCTTACTTGTATAGGCTTCGGCATTTTGCGCCTGATACGTCAATAAAGTTCTAGCTTTCCAATATATAATATATATATATATTAAAACTCTCTTTATTTTATTCCATGCTAAAAAAGCCGAAACTATACAATTATACCAGAAGGCGTAAAATGCCGAAGCCTATACACGTATACTAACCAAAGGAGGGGAGGAAGGAAACCCAAAACCCAAAACGACTAGACCCGGGATAGAAGGGAGTTCCAGAAGGTCATCTGGCCGTGATTGAAAAAAAACTTTATTGATGTATCAGACGCAAAATGTCGAAGCCTATACAAGAAAGCATGACTCGCACGAACAGAAATGAAAACACAAAAATCGGGCAGCGATGGAAGCGTCCTACTAGACCGGGCTTAAGGGTAATCCAACATCCTCCAAAAACTCCTCTTAGAGTGAGAGCAGCGGATGTTGACTTTGCTAATTTGTCTGAGAACCTCTCTAAAAAGTTGAGAGAAACTGTACTGTCGGCCTTCATATCTGTATTTGTTCTTATTCTTGCAGAGAACCCAAATGCCGGCAGTTGTGACGATCTGCTGCCCATGAGAAAGATTCCTCTTGGCAAGGAGATCGTTGAAGCCCCTAGCATGTTTGTTTAGGTGACATCTTCTAGAGAGGTTGGTCCACAACTGAGAGGCGAGATCACCTGAGAGAAGAATGTGTTCTGCTGTATCAGCCTTTAGAGGGGAACAACAGTGGCATCTCGATGCGAGGTTGTATCCGAGGGAAGTGGAGGAGTCGTCGGTGGGTAGCTTTCTGCATTACGCTCTCCAAGTGAGGATGGTCCATTTGTTGGGGATGCAAGATTGCCAGTATGGAGCAGTAAAAGGGGAAGGCTCTCCGATGCCTCTAACCGCAATTCTGGCCAAAGGAAGTGTGAATTCACCACCTTCGGTCGGGGTCCACCGTAGTGTACCGTCGATGTCTCTAACCATCAAAGGTTCTACAAGGCTACGACCTTATAGTATTCTACGCCAATTCATCGATGCTCTACTGTTTGCTGCCACCGTCGTTGGGTTGGAGTGTTGAAAGTATCTAGCTTTCATGAAACGAGCCCAAATTAAGTTCTCCGTGCGTAACTTCCACCACAACTTTGTTGGCCCATTGGTCATGGTCAAACCTGATTTTAATAATTGATCAAACTCTGTTTCGATATACGAATCAATTCAGATGTTCTCTAACAACGTTTTGGACACTAATCAAAGATGGATATCTACTTCATTCAAGACCGAAGCTGTTTGCCACTCAGAATATATTTCCTTCAAAGCAATATAATTTTTTATTTTATTGAGTATAGGAATATATTGTACACCAAGTCGTACTGGAAAATAGGCTATCCGAAAGCATTTTTCAAACTGACCTATCCATTTTAAAAATGACCTATGTTTTTGAAAAACATCTATTTTACAAAAAGCTTCTGAAGGAGTTTCAAAAAGCCAAAACTATTTTTCATCCAAACCCTGACAGTACTCGGCCAGAGTTCGGCAAAGTTGAATATTATGTGAACGTTTGATTTTGAACTTGGTCTCCCTTCAGTTGCGGTTGGTTACAAAGAGTTCGGTCCGAATTATGTACGAATTCTATCAGAGTTCTGCCTTTTGGAAAACTATAAATAGAGAAGGATTTCGATCATTTCAAATCACCAATTTACTTTCAATCTCTTCCCTTCTAAAGCTTACATTTCTTTCAAAGAGTTCTAAAAAGCTTCCATTTTTAAATTCTAAGCCAGTTACAATCCTCTTGTCGATTTGCCAGTGCGATACGGCCTAGAAGTTTCAGAGCGATTGTAATTAGAGGCTTGATTGAAGATGACTCTTCACAATTGAAGTTGGTCGAATTCTTCATATCAAAGCTCGCGTCTGTAGAAGCTGCAAGGACTTCGTATGAAAACATGCAGAATTTTCCAATAGTGGATTTAACTGGAAGCTAGAGTTCTTCCGACTGGACTAGTCCTCACAAGAGGAAAACCAGATTAAATCTCGGTGTTTGCGTTTGCCTTCTGATCACTCTTTTATTACTGTCATTTATTTTGGGATTATTTTTATATCTGTGATCTAACTGCTAATGAGTTTTTAATTAGCAATATTCCGCTGCCTACTCTATTCACCCCCCCTCTAGAGTATTCTGCTTTACGATTTCGTTCCTATAATTGGTATCAGAGTAGGCTCTCCATCTAGAGGTATTATATTCTGATCCCAATTATTCATACAATTGGTATCTGAGCAGGCTTTCTATTTAGAGGTATTATATTCTGATCCTAATTGTTCCTACAATTGGTGTCAGAGCGAGTTATACAGGTAAAACAAGGTAAAATTGCAGCTATATTCAATTATTTTTTAATTGTTATATAGATCACAGAATTACACATGGCAACTATGAAATTCAGAAGTGAAAGCCAAGCCACAAACAGACCTCCACTATTTGACGGCACAAACTACACTTATTGGAAAACACGTATGAGTTTCTTCCTGAAATCTCTTGATTTTGACTTATGGTCTGTAGTAATTGATGGATACAAAAAACCCCTTGTATTAATGTTGATAGAGTTTTAGTTGAAAAACCCCATGACAAATATATAAAGGATGAAAAGAAAAAGGCCAGTCTTGACGCACGTGCTATTAACGCTTTATTTTGTGCTTTAAACAGAATTGAATTCAACAGGGTGTCTACTTGCACAACATCTAATGAAGTGTGGAAACTTCTCGAAGTAACACACAAAGGAAGAACACAAGTCATGGAGTCAAAGATCAGCAAACTTACTCAGGAGTACGAGGCGTTCAAAATGAATCCAAGTGAATCAGTCACTCAGATGTTTACAAGATTCTTGGATATTATAAATCCTTTGTCTTCACTAGGTAAGGATTACAGTAACCATGAGAAGATTCACAAACTTCTACGAGCTCTCACAAAGAACTGGATTCCAAAGGTTACAGCAATCATTGAAGGAAACGACCTCTCAACAATGTCTCTGGAAACACTCATGGGTAAGCTACTCATTCACGAGTTAGAACTTCAAGACTTTGAAGACGCTACACCAAAGGAGAAGTCATAGAAGTTGATCGCTCTCAAGGCTCAACATAGAAGAACTGTCGAAGATGATTCTGACGACAGCGACTCCGACTCTGAAGATCAATCTCTTCTGGTAAGAAAATTCAAGAAGTTCATGAGATTTAACAGGAGAACAAAAGACAGCAACAACAACAACAACGAGGAAGATCCTATTTGCTACGGATGCAAGAAGAAATTACACATGAAGAAAGATTGTCCAACAGCATCATCATCATCAAAGAAAAGTAGCAAATATGACAAAGGCTACCTGAAGAAATCTACATCAAGGAAGTACGCCAACACAAGCATATGTCATAAAAGCGAAGCCAGCGATTCAGAAGACGAACAATCAGATGACGCTGCAAATGTATGCTTGTAGGCTTGTGATCAGGTAATCACTAATCCTCTATTTGATCCTTATGATGATTTCACCTTTGAGCAACTAGGAGAGGCTTTCTGACCTGTTAAATGATTACAGTAAGCTGCGTAATAAATATGAAACCTCTAAGAAGGTACTCAAAGAGTACAAAGGTGAGATAGGAAGACTTATCGACCAACTAGATCATGTTAGAAATAATGACTCCTCAATTGAGTCTGGTGAGCTTTTCATCTATTAAGTTGTTGTTACACGAGACTACCAAGTTATCCGAAAAAAAGACTAAACTATTATCCAGTTAAAGGAAGACCTATCTAAGGAGAGAAAGAGTCTCCAGTGTACAAAAGTCAAAATTGGAACACTTACATCTGACTATATTAGATTGTATGACACCTCCAAAAAGTTGGAAATTAGTTTAGGAAAACGGGCTGAAGTTGCTGCTATCTATTCTAACACGTGTCAATTATCGAATCATCGGAACACGCCCAAACCAAACACTGTCAGACTAAACCATACCAAATCTATGCCCAAGAAGACTAATAGGCATGTATTTTTCTATACTAGAAAACCAAAACCAACCAATCATGCACCTCACACAACTTTCAACACTCAACATACAAAATGTCATTATTGTGGCCTCATTGGTCATATATCCTCTGCATGTAGAATCAGAAAGTTAGTAGATTTAAATATTTATGCATGGATACCAAAAACTAACCAGTCAGGACCTTACAAGAAATGGGTACCAAAAGTTTTATCTGTAAGTTATTTTGTAGGTGGAACGCCCATCAAATGCTAAGAGCAAATGGATCCTCGACAGCGGTTGCTCACGGCATATGACTGGTGATACTTCATTATTTGCAACACTGTCGAAGAAGAATAAAAAAGGATATGTCTTCTTCGGTAATAATTTAAGAGGGTACATAATCGGTATCGATAACATTGGTAAGGCTCTCTATCCTGTGATTAAAGATGTCTGTCTAGTTACCGAGTTAAAACATAATCTGCTCAGCATAAGCCATTTAGCTGATCATGGTTATGGCATTAACTTCGTCAAAGGCAAATATACTATAGTTGATAGTTCAACTGGTAGTACTATCTTTGAAGGTATCAGGGAAGACAACATATATGTTTTCTATTTGTTGGAAGATGCTAACAAAGCAGGTAGATGTTTGATGGCCAAAAGCATTGAGAGTCAACTATGACATATGAGACTCGGTCATGCAAACATGGATACAATTTCAAGACTATCTAAAAAGAAGTTGGTATACGGCTTACCGGACATATCTTTCAAGAAGGATACTGTATGTAGTGAATGTGAAAAGAACAAAGGTACTCGATCCGCATTCAAATCCAAGAACGCTGTAAGTACCACTAGACCGCTACAACTGTTGCATATGGACTTATTTAGACCAAGTAGAATTGCTAGCCTAGGTGGTAAGTTATATGCATTTATCATCGTAGATGATTTTTCTAGATATACATGGGTTTATTTTCTTGCATGCAAGAATGATGCATTAGCAGAATTCGTCACCTTTTGCAAGAAAGTACATAATGAAAAATGGTTCATGATTACTCGTATTCGTAGTGATCATGGCGACAAATTTGAGAATGCAAAATTCAAGCAATTTTATGACACACACAGTTATTTGCATGAATTCTCTTGCCCTAGGACTCCATAACAAAATGGAGTTTTGGAATATTTGAACAGAACTATATCTGAAATGGCTAGAGTAATGTTAAACCAGTTTAGTCTACCTAGATACTTTTGGGCTGAAGCTGTCAATACAGCGTGCTATATTCTTAATAGGGTTCTAATTCGACCAATATCGAAGAAGACTTCCTATGAACTATGGTTTGATAGAACACCCAATGTTTCATATTTTAAGATTTTTGGCTGTAAATGCTTTATTCTTAATACTAAAGACAATTTGAGTAAATTTGATGAGAAGGCCGATGAAGGTATATTTTTAGGTTATGCAGTAAAGAGCAAAGGATACAGAGTCTTCAACAAAAGAACCATGATCATCGAAGAATCAATCAATATCAAGTTTGATGAGCTAAATCAACACTTAGACGATGACGAAAATGAACACGTGTTTACACGAAGTACAGCTACTGCAAAACCTTCACACAAAGATGCAGAACCTTCTCACCAGGCCCTATCTGAGTCTTCAAGCAAAGAAGCCGGAACCAGCAATCCTGAGGATACGCCAAAACAGATGAGATTCTTGGCAGATCATCCAAAGGACTTGGTAATTGGTGAGATTACCAAGGGTGTAAGTACTCGTTCCTCTAATAAAGATATAGCTTCATGTGTTGCATTTGTTTCGCAGTTTGAACCCAAAAATATTGAAGAAGCATGTAGTGATAATTTTTTGTTAGATGCTATGCAAGAGAAATTAAACCAATTTGAACGAAATGAAGTTTGGGAACTTGTTCCCAAGCCCATTGATCATCCGGTCATTGGCACCCGTTGGGTATTCCGAAACAAACTGAACGAGAATGGTTTAGTGACTCGAAATAAGGCTGAACTCGTAGCTTAAGGATACAATCAAGAAGAAGGTATCAACTACGATGAGACTTATGCCCCAGTTGCGATATTAGAATCCATTCGCATGTTATGTGCATTTGCATGTTTTCATAATTTCAAGTTATTTCAAATGGATATCAAAAGTGCATTTTTAAATAGTTTTATAAAAGAAGAAGTTTATATAGCTCAATCTCCCGGTTTTACTGATTTCAAATATCCTGATTATGTTTTGAAGTTGAAGAAAGCCTTGTACGGTTTGAAACAAGCCCTACGTGCTTGGTACAATCGTCTAAGCTCTTTTCTACTTGACAACGATTTTTCAAAGGGAAAGGTTGACACTACATTGTTTATAAAATCTTTGAATAATAATATTCTTTTGATTCAAGTCTATGTAGATGATATTATTTTTGGATCTACTGATGAATCTCTTTGTCAAGAATTTTCAAAGTGTATGCAGAATGAGTTTGAGATGAGCATGATAGGAGAGCTGAAATTCTTTTTCGGACTGCAAATCAAACAAACCAATAATAGAACGTTCATAAATCAAGCAAAGTACACAAAAGATCTATTAAAGAAGTTCGACCTGGAAGCAGTCAAGCCACTTAGCACTCCAATGGCGACTTCAATAAAGCTTGATACTGATGAACAAGGCAAACCCGTCGACATACGTAAGTATCGAGGTATGATCGATAGCTTACCGTATTTAACTGCTAGTCGACCAGACATTATGTTTAGCGTTTGCTTGTGTGTACGTTTTCAAGCTGATCCTATGGAATCACATCTGTGCACAGTTAAGCATATCTTTCGATACCTTAAAGGCACTTCTTCTGTCAGCTTATGGTATCCCAAAACTACATTATTTGACCTAACTGGTTACTCTGATGCTGATTTTACCGGTTACAAAGTAGATAGAAAAAGTACCAGCGGTACATGTCATTTCCTAGGTAAAGCTCTAGTCTCTTGGTTTAGCAAAAAGTAAAATTTTGTGGCGTTATCAACAACTGAGGCTGAGTATATCGCCGTAGGACGTTGTTGTGCACAAATTTTATGGATGAAGCAAACTTTAGAAGACTATGGATTGTATTTTACACACATATCTATTTTCTGTGACAACACTAGCTCTATTAATTTGACTAAGAATCCAGTATATCACTCTTGTACTAAACATATCGAGATTCGACATCACTTTCTTAGAGATCATCAACAAAATGGAGATATAGACCTTGTATACATAGACACACAGAATCAATTAGCTGACATATTCATAAAACCTCTAGTGGAAGATCGTTTCAATTATTTACGTCGAGAATTAGGAATTTAAGATGTCAATAATATTAATTAATTTTGATTTATTAATTAATTTATTCAATACTCAATAACTGTTTTTGAGACGAGCCTAAAAAGAGTCTGTCTGTCACCACGACTACGGTCGAAGCGAAGCGGTATTTAAGAGTTCCCCGGTGAACCTCCGTTAACTAGGACAGTACTCCTACAGCTAATCTGAGACAGATGCTGAGTAAAGACGACTAATTTATAAAATAATATTAATTATATTATTTGAAATTTAAAATTACTAAACTTTGAATTAAATATTTGAAATGAATTGATGAAAAAGTTATGGCCACACAAAAATTATATATATATATATATATATATATATATATATATATATATATATATAGCCAGGCAACCCTTGGCGAATTTGGCCAGAGTTCGGCCCGAATTCGACCAGAGTTCGGCTGGGTATATATATGTAGCAGCCGGAACCCGAGGCCCCCATCTTCTTCATTCTTCTAAACTACATCAAACAGCAGCAGCAGCGCCCCAAAAACCTTAATTCTTCTCCACCTTCCTTCTTCTAATCTACGTGTGTCACGACCCGCACCCACTGTGAGGGTACGAGAACGTAACAACGCCCAGCCTACGCCACAGTGTCGGCGGTAGAACGCTGTCCTAGGTTATAATATCTAACAATATATATCTAAATAGTTTATACTCCCCGAATGGGGGTGACATAGCAGTAATAACTCAATCACAACTAAGGAAGAGATAGCACGATATGAAATAGAACTCAAGGAAATAAATAGATGAAAAGTAGTCTAAGATAATCCCAACAATATCCAGAAGTACAAGGTCTCAGATACAGAATGAAAGAATATATACAACTCAGAGTAAGTCTAGCTAAACATGTCTCATGACTACAAGGAAGATAAGCCTAACTAATCTAAACTAGGCAATCGGGGTGATATCCTCAGCTAGAGCTGGGTCCTCCTGAGGGTCCAGCTCGCAGGTGTCATCTAAGGCTGCCCCGTAGTAAGTGTCCAGGCAAGCCTCCTTCTCGTCCTCTGTAATATTTTCAACAGGTCCAGTCAGGACAGGAGCGAGTACAGTACATCTCAGCAGTTCATAGCAGGTTAGAAGATATAATCATGCAGTAAAGTAAGATACAAGTACTGAAAGAAGTGCAGTATGTAAACAGAGAAAGAAAGCTGTAATAGAAATATCTACTATACATAGATAACTATCATGTGACTAGTGAGTCAGAGTACAACATAGACATATAAATGGCATAGGAGAGTTTGATAAGACACTATGGAAGAGATTCTGATAAGATACTACTTGGATATTATTCACATGTCAACTTCTACTCCCCCGTACCCCCAATCAGTACACAAGGATCTAACCAAGTTATGTTATGATTCCACGCAAAGCCCCCGAAGGGTGGTATATGGAAGTCCCAAAAATAGAGATTCTAGGAGATTCTAGGATACCCAGTGAATGGGATAAGAGATTCTAGGAGACTCTGTGATCATAAGAGTATATGTCACAAGTGATCGAAGAACCTTTGAAGCATAGTGATACGACATGTAAGTGAAATGAACAGAACATGTAGTACCCGATGCTCCCTAAGGATAACATCTCAAGAAGGGATTTGTATAGTACCAATCCGTGTGACCAATGTGACAGTACAAGTAAAGTAATCTACTGCAGGAAATAGTTCTAAGCAGGATATGAAATAATCAGAGAATGTACTCGCCTATATCTGAGTGTCCAATATGAAATGTACTGTCCGAGGAGTGGTGTCTGGCTCCTAATCAGAACAGCACAAGTCACGACAAGTCCAGAATTGTATAATGAAGCTCTACTATGCATTCTACATGAATCTAGGTCAATCTAGACCAAAGTCAACTCTTGGTCGACTCTGGTCAACCCTAGAAGTCAAACTAGGTCAACCAAGTCTAATCTAGGTCAAACTAGTCTAATCTAGGTCTAGCAAGTTATTCTAAGTCCTAACAAGGCTAAACAGTCTATTCTAGACTCCACACGTACATACCATGCCATAGGCTAGAGGACTAGGCCATGGGCCAATAGGTTAAGCCAAGTCTAAGCAACCATATCCATATTTAAACCATATACATATTTTATATATACAATACACTATATCATGGTATCTCATACAATATATATATCTAATATATATAACACACATTCATGTATATACATAGGAATCCTATGTATATAACAAACTCAATATATAGATACATAAACATATGAAGAGAGAGGGAACATAACATACTAGTGTATGTGTGTGTGTGTACTAGTGAAGAGAGTGTATGATACATATAGGGTGTGTACATGAGAGTGTACTAGTGTCAAGAAGTGTGGTGTCATAACATGAGGGTGTGGGTGTGTGTCAATAGGCTAGAGAGGACATGTGTGTGTACATGTGGCTGTGTGTGTGGAAGGGTGACAAGGTGCAGGAAACATAAAACAGTGAAAGGGAGAGAGTGGATAAGTGAGTGTGTTATTGAGTGAGGGTAAAATGTGCAAGAAATACACAGTGAAGGGAGAGTAAGCCTAGGCTGTGTGTGTCTCACAGGAAAGAAAAGGGAGGGGAAACCAATTCAGTCCCTCACAACAGTTCTCAGTTTTTAAAGAATACTCAACAGTGTAAAAAAATAGTCCAATAAATTCCCAGGTTTTCTATTACATTAGAAGTCATCCATTGCCTCAGAAAACTCAAGAAAACAGTTTTGAGAATTTAACTATCATACATTCACAGGTTCTAGTATTGAATGAAAAGAAGTAGTCCCTACTAATCTCAGATTTCAACATTACAATTTAGGAAAACATTAGAAATCCATGTTGACAGTTCATTAAGGGCTGGTAATGACAGTTAATAATTTGAAGGAACATCTGCAACATCAGTTATCACCCATTTGAGGATCAATCCAATAGCCAATATCTCATTTTCATAACCAAAATCCCATATTCAAATGTAGAAACCTAGCTAACATGTATATTGATATGTGGGGATCAAAATTAATTGAAAACATAGCACAACAGGGGATTAATAGGTTGTAAAAATCATCAAGAATTACAGTGTCAGTTCGAGTATCAGAAATTCTACAGTTCAAACCAATTCGAGCCAAAACTCTACATCAAAAGCCTATCTAACATGTAAACTGGATTTAACATATATCATTAGTCATGCTAGGATCTAAATTAGCAGATAAATTCATAATTTAAGGCATTAAAACAATTACACAGGAACACCAATAACAAAACACAGAGAACACACAGTGCACATGTCGTGCACAGTCGATTCCTCCCTCGACACGACACGAGGACACATGGGGCTTGACACACGGGGTGTCAGTCATGGCCCCATGCTACGTGTCGAGTTTCGTGTCCATACAACACGTGTCGTGTCCGCTACAGATCCCGATAGGCAGGGGAGCACTGTAGCTGTACGCGCGGTCGTGCACGCGCGTGTCCAGCCACGAATCCGACACAACAGGGATACCAACACCACCACAGAAGATCAAAAACGTATAAGCAATAGTAAAACTAATATTTCTATTCAAAAACATTGCATAAAGGAGGTCGAGATGCCCTTTGAGGCATTTCGATAAACAGTCATGCACATAGACTGATACGTGTCCAGAACGGACACGAAATCCAGGACACCCGACACAAATCCTATCCAGACTCTTAGGGGACCCTTAGGGCTTCCTAATGGTGAAGACAAAATGAAAATCCATGGAGAAATGGAGAGATTACCTATTCTTGAACTATGGGTGAAAAAGCCCCAAATGGAAAGATTTCCTCAACCACCAAAATCTCACAAATTATTTCCTTCCTACAAACAATCAATACCAACAGCAAGAACATTGATATTAGGATCTACTACAACTAGTTTGGGGGAAAAAAGACCTAAAATGGATTTATAATAAATTTCTAAAGATAGGAACTCACCTCTTTCTTCTTGAAATAATTTCCTAGGGAAAGGAGGCTAGCCCTAGAATTTAGGAGGGGTTTTATAGTGGGGGAATCCCAATGAAGATAGGGTGGCCGGCCATGATGGGCTAGGGATTAGGGTTTGGTAGTTTGGGCTTGGGCCATGTTACATAAGCTATGGTTTGATTGATTAATAAGGACTCTAAATCATAAGTCATGGCTTATGGCTTTCTAATTTCTATAGCTAAATAGGTTCTAATGACCAAACCAAAGATTAGGCTAGGTTAGACTAGAGTCACAAATCCTAACCAAGCTCATACTAACTAGGGTTAGCTCCTAGGTTGATCTACATGGGTCAAAACTAGCCAAAATCAATCTAGTCCAAACAATTCCAAAATAATTCCTAAAAATTCCCATAAATTCTAATTAATTCTAATAAATTTAAAATACCCCAAAAATTACAAAAATACCCTTACACTAGAAATGTGGTAGTGACAACGTGGAGATCTTCATCCAAAATTTGGATTCGTGTGGAGAATCTCGTCCTCTACAGCATACCTGATTCTCGAAAGGTATAATCCCTTCTCTCCTCCACTTTTAAATTATTAGGGTTTCTAGTTTTTGGGATAGAATTCCTAAGGGATTCAATCCTTTCAAGAGAAAGAAGACCCATGCCAGTGAAGAGGCATCGTCTTCTGATCCGCATACGGATTCCTTATTTTTTCGGTCCAATCGTATGATGGTGCATCGGATGAGTTTTATTTCAAAACTCCCGACCAAGCTCTACTTTGGTATGCCAATTTTATTATGGGTACTATTTGTACCGGATCTCTGATCAAGTGGACTGTATTTTCTGACCACCGTCCTTACTTTGAGGCATTACAGTTATATCACTTTGCTACTTTACAATTCCCTATAGCTACTAATACCATTAAACTATTTTACTGTAATTTTGTGTTAGACACTTTTATCGCGAGAACTCGTGTAGGCGGGATAGATATCAAGTTCAATAATGAATTGCTAACAAAAAACCTTGGTCTACCAAATGAAGGTGCCCCGCTCGATGACATCACTGATTTTTATTTTCTCTAGGGTACGACTCTCGTTAGTTTCAAGAATGAGCTTTGTGCGCCCGCACGTTCTCATCCTAGAAAGTTCATGGCCAATAACTTGAACTTGTTTAACTACGAATTATATCGTATCATCTATTCCACTCTACTTTCAAAATCTACTTCAAAAGATGATGTCACTGCACTTGAGCTTGCTATCTTATATCACATTCTTAAGGGGATTCCTTTTTCTGCTCCTAAGCCTATTATTCAGATGATGGGTAGATGTCGCAGAAGAGATCACAACCTCTCTAATGCGATGATCATCCCATGCATCTTTCAGAGATTCGATATTGACTTATCCACTTGTGCTCTTGACCCTCTGCCCAAGTTCCTCAAACTTTCCCGTCGCAGTATTGCCACTATTCCTTCACCTACTGCACCTGCTCCTCCTGTACCTACTCCTACAACACCTGGTCCTTCTCAGTCTTACCCTTTGACCTTTGAGGGTATTTACCAGCACCTATCAGATCTGCAGACATTCTTCGTTGACACTTCCAGGGAACATGACTTCTGTGACGTGACTCGGTTCCAAGCTATTGTCAACTCCTGTGCCGATCTATGATTTGCACAGACGGATCACTCTGCTAGCTTTCTTCTCCGAGACCCTTCTGTATCTGGCTACCGCATTGATGATGAGGCCATCCACTCTCTGTTCCAGCCAGGGAACGCAGACGATTGGTATCGTCCTTATGGTTCTACTCTGCATACTTCTGGAGCTGGCACTTCTGGAGCTGGTCCATTTGGACATGCTGGCACTGCAGCCGATGATGATGATGAGGAGGATGAGGATGATTTTTGAGATGTTACTTTTTGAGGCTGTCTATTTTGTCTTATGTTTACTTGGAAATGCTCCGACATTCCAAGATATTATCAGTGCTCTTTATTTTGGATATGATTTGTGACTCTTGATAGACATGTTTTTATGCCTCGGTTTGGCTTATTTTTTAGTTTAGTTTATTATTCAGCATTTTATTTGTTTCAGCTTTATTATAGCATTGTCTTTCTTTATGCTTCATATAAACTGCTTGTGACAAATACCATGTCTGTGTTGTTTATACCATATCTTATTTTTCTATAAATGTTTATACCATGCCTGTGATGAATGTTCTTATATATTTTAATTGTGTTTCTTCACTGCTTGTTACTTATGCATTTATTGCGGGGGAGTTTTCTCTTTTGCAATTATTTTGCTAAGTGACAACAGGGGATAAATAAGATCTAACATCGTCATAGATACAGGTTATGAACAATTTTTTATTTATATTTCGGTACACTTTTGAAGTGATCAAAACAAAGATGTTATATCGGTCAAGGTTTGTCAATTATCAAAATGGGGGAGATTGTTGGCCCATTGGTCCTGGTTAAACCAAATTTTAATAATTTATCAAACTCTATCTCGACATACGAATCAATTCAGATGTTCTCTAACGACGTTTTGGACACTAATCAAAGATGGATATATACTTCGTTCAAGACTGAAGCTGTTTGCCACTCAGAATGTATTTCCTTCAAAGCAATGTAATTTTTCATTTTATTGAGTCTAGGAATACATTGTACACCAAGTCGTACTGGCAAATAGCCTATCCGAAATCGTTTTTCAAAACTGACCTATCCTTTTTAAAAATGACCTGTGTTTTTAAAAACATCTATTTTACAAAAAGCTTCTGAAGGATTTTCAAAAAGCCAAAACTATTTTTCACATAATCAACTGACCAAACCCTGACAAAACTCGGCTAGAGTTCGGCCAGAGTTCGGCCAAGTTGAACGTTATGTGAACGTTTGATTTTGAACTTGGTCTTCCTTCAGTTGCGGTTGGTTACAAAGAGTTCTGTCCGAATTCTTTCCGAATTTTGTCAGAGTTCTGCCTTTAGAAAAACTATAAATAAAGAAGGATTTTGATCATTTCAAATCACCAATTCACTTTCAATATCTTCTCTTCTAAAGCTTACATTTCTTTCAAAGAGTTCTAAAAAAATTCTATTTTTAAATCCAAATCCAGTTACAATCCTCTAGTCGATTTGCCAGGGCGGTACGGTCTAGAAGTTTCAGAGCAATTGTAATCAGAGGCTTCATTAAAGATTGACTCTTCACAATTGAAGTTGGTCGAGTTCTTCGTATCAAAGCTCGCGTCTGTAGAAGTTGCAAGGACTTCGTATGAAAACTTGCAGGATTTTCCAATAGTAGATTCAACTGGAAGCTAGAGTTCTTCTGACTGGATTAGTCCTTACAAGAGGAAAACCAGTATAAATCTCGGTGTTTGTGTTTGCCTTCTGATCACTCTTTTATTACTGTCATTTATTTTGTTATTATTTTTATATCTATGATCTAACTGCTAACGAGTTTTTACTTAGCAATATTCTGCTGCCTACTCTATTCACCCCCCTAGAGTATTCTGCTTTACGATTTCGTTCCTACAAACTTCATGGAGCAAGCAGCCACAATGTGTACTAATTTACAGAAACCCAGTCTACCGTCGCTAGTGGGTTTGGCCATGGTATCCCAGCTGGCCCAGTGGTGTTTGTCCTTTCCGTCATTGTGACCCCAAAAGAAGTTGGAAAGGAGGGACTCTAGCAATGTTAATACCTTCTTCGGAGGTAAGCAAACCGCGAGGGTGTATATAGGGATGGAAGAAAGCACATGCTTGATCATAATCATCTTGCCCCCCGGGAAAAGGGTAGCATTGTGCCATCCCTCGATTTTTTTCCTGACTTTCCTGACAAGACCTTCGAAAATGCCCGAATTAGACTTCCCGTAAACCAGCGATTTTGTTGGAGTGAGAAGCAGAGTGGTTTTCTTGGTGAGAGAAGCAGAGTAGTTTCTATTGGCTTTGTAGTGAGTGTAGATAACGCTTTTTTTGGAGTTCACACGTTGCCCAGAGCATCTGGTATATCTCTCGAGCGTTCTGTGGACTGCATCTACCGACCCAATGTCTTCCACTGAGAAGATGAGAAAGTCGTCAGCATAGGCCAGATGCATAATCAAGGGACTACCGGTGGTGGTGTAGAAATGATAGAATCTGGGAGAATTGGCTAGGCCATTCAGATTTCTGTTGAGAGCTTCTGCCGAAATGATGAAGATGGTAGCGGAAAGAGGGTCTTCCTGTCTGACCCTTCGACTAGATTTGAAGAATCCTACCACTTGCCCGTTGATGATGGTGGAGAACCAGGAATTGCTGACGGATCTGAAGAGGACGTCTATCCATGAATCAGAGAAACCGAAGGCCTTGAGCACCCATATCATAAATTGCCAGTCCAGCCGATCGTAAGCTTTCTCCATATCCAGCATGATGGCCACGTTTCCTCTCCTAGAAGGGAACTTCATGCACGTGATCATCTCTTGGTCCAGAAGGATGTTGTCTGTGATGTTATGCCCTTTGACGAAGCCAATTTGTTCTTCTGAGATAATGATGGGTAGAAGATTGGACATGCGAGTTGCGATAATCTTTGAAATTATTTTATTGGTGAAGGTGCAAAGGCTGATAGGGCAGAAGTCCTTGAAAGTCTCTAGGTTGTCTTTCTTGGGGATGAGAATGAGGTTAGAGCAAAAGATGGATTTAGGGTATCTCCCTCCCTGGAAGAAAGCAATAGCCACCTCCTGTAAATCATTGGCAATGATGTTCCAGCAGGTACGGAAAAATACCCCAGAAAAGTCGTCGGTTCCGGGAGCGATATGCTCGTTTAGAGCCCATACCGTCGCCTTGACTTCTTCTGTGGTTGGGGGAACCTGAAGCTGCTCGTTCTCTCTGTTGTTGATCACGTTAGGGATCTTAGACATGAGATCAGCATCTTTGAAGATTGGGTCTTTTGTGAATAATCTGGTGTAGTAGGTGGCAGCGGCCTCTTGGATACTCCTTTGATCTCTCTAGAGGATGTCGTTGTCATCTAAAATTTGGTGCAGGTTTAGATGTTGTCTCCGACCTCTGACGTAGAAGTGAAAGAAAGCTAAATTTCTGTCTCCCTCAGAGTCCCATGCCAGCCTGGCTTTCTGCTTCCAGAATTCTATTTCTACCTTCAGCCGAGATTTAAGGATCGTCCTGGTGAGGTTAAGCGTGGCCTGGTGCTCCTGCGATCTGTTCGAGGCGAACAGAACCTCTGTACGGGTCACGTCGTCCTCCGCCTTCTTGATTTTCTGGAAAATGTTACCGAAAGCGTTCTTGCTCCAGGTCGCCAGCGCTCTCTTGGTAGCTTTGAGCTTAGCAGAGACATGCTGCAGGGGGTCTGGCTCAGTGGACGTACTCCATGTGTTCTCTACGATGTTCCTAAATTACGGATGGAAGGTCAAGAAGTCCTGGAACCGGAACGCTTTCTTGATCGGATTGGGGTTGCACAATAAGGAGGGGAGAGTGATCTGATTATGTGGTGTTGAGGTGGGATAGGTTAGAGATGAGTCCCGTGTCGGCCCAGCGATTGTTTACCATATCTCTGTCCAGACGAGAATACTTACGTCTGGCACCTTCCTGTATGTTGCACCAAGTGAACTCGTTGCCTAAGAAAGGAAGGGAGACATGTGTGCGTTGAAAATGAAGGTGTTGAAGTCGTTCATGGCCGACTGATGAGGGGGGCGGCCACCTGACTTCTCCTCTCTACAAGAAATGGTGTTGAAGTCTCCGACACATAGCCACGGGAGGTTGCTGTACTGATGGTAGGTGTCCGACAGAGTGTCCCAAAGCGCTTTGCGCGAGAATGTCATAACTTCCGTGCACTACGGATAAAAGGGATCGGCACCTGAGAGTGGGGTACTCGACCCAGCAAGAGAGTGCCTGTCTGGAGTCATGGATGGAGCCAAAAATGATGTCAGGGCCGAAGAATATCCATATGTCGTTGCACCCCGTGATCGCGGCAGGGAAGCCTAGCGTGAGTTTGAGGGCTTTGTGTTTTTTTTGAGGGATTTCGGGTTCTATGATGACTAAGATGTTTATGCGGTGAATTTTCTTACGGCTGATAAGTCTGTTTATGGTGGGTTTGTTAGCAAGCCCACGGACATTCCACAAAACAATGTTAAGCATTGAGGGACGAGGGGGTGGAGGGGTTGTATAACTTCCCGACTGATCTTGTGGTCATGGCCGTTAACTTTTTGGTCTGTTTTTTCTTTTTGTTGTTGGGTTTTCTGAAGTCTTTCGGGGTAGCTTCCGAGGAGTCTTTCTTTTCCTTGCTATGTCCGTTAGTTGTTTGCTCGGAGTCTTGCTCCAGGGCGGAGGCCTCTTTTTCGGTCTCTCTCAGCACGCTGAGGGGGTTTGAGGTGTCAAGGAAACCTGCTTCCGAAGCTAGTTGTAGCCTAATGGCTGAATCTGCTCCCAGATTGGCGAGGATGACTTCTGAGGGTATAGAGAGTTCAACCTCTTCTGATTGTGGGAGAGGGGCCTCGGGCTCCGCGAAAGCCCACCGCGCTGATCCCTCTTCAGTAGGGCACTTTTCTGAACTCTGACTCTGATCGCATTCCACCGATGCAGTGTCTTCTGAAAGGACAAGAATACCGAAAGAGTTATGGAGGTGTAAGTCCTCGGGGCGGATGATACAACTGCCTGAGTGGATTAGAGGAGAAAGGGCACTATGTCCTGAGTGGATTGGGGAATAGTGCGAGGGCTGGGGGAAGCCTCTCTGACTGCGAAGAGGCTATGGGAGTTGGGAGGAGGTAGGATGGGTGTTGTATGTTAAACATGAGCCTTCTTAAAGGATGGTGTCTTGCAAGGGGCTGGCTTCTTCAGTTCCGGATGGGCTTTGTAGAAGTGCTTGGTGAGGTGTCCTCTCAGCTGACAGTGCTTGGAGAAAATAATGTTGTTGTCGTACACCAGCGTTTGGATGTGTGACCTGTCCCTGAGTTGGAGCTCGATATAATCCGGAGGGTCTGAGGACAGATCCAGCTCCACATATATCCTTACGAAATTACCTTTAGAGAGGTTTCGAGTTTCTTCGGCAACGGCCACTAGGGAGCCGAAGGAGCTGGCTATCCTTTTGAGCGACGCTGGAGTGAAGCAGACTAGTGGCATATTGGGAAGGGTAATCCATGCCGATATGATGGTCGAGTCGACCATAGGATCCAAATTAGGAGACCATTTTATGATTTTCACACTTTGTGATCTGACAGTTGTGGTGCCTTTCGCCCCAACAGCAGAGTAGTCTACTGCGGAGGTGAGGTGGTGGCTCCCCCTCCCGCTGAGAAGGCCCCTCCCCTCCTTCCCCTCCTGCAGTCCTCCTCGCGCCTGCCCGAGCGCTCCGTCGGCCCGATCTTGTGCGGACGAGCCAGGCCGGTGCACCGTCGATAGCGTAGGGTCTCTTTTTCCTCCCCTTTTCGGCACCCTTATCTCCCTCGTCCTCATCCTCGCTTTCCGCATGCCGCCGGTGGTCCAGCCCGGGATGTCGCGTCCCCTAGTGGCCCTCCTCTCTCCTATCGTTCAGCGACGGACTGGTCGGCGGAGCAGGTGGCCGCCGTAGTCCTAGCTCCTATCGGCCTGACTCGTAAGCTCAAATGGCCCTCCGGCACTCCTCCGGCCCCCCCGGCCGCCCAGGGCATAGCCCCCCCTCTTCGGTGGCCTCGAGTTGGCTACGGCGTCCCAGCCTCAAGCCTCGTGCTTTTCTTCCCTCTTCTCTCTACGGACCACTCAGTTTTGAATTCGAATTTGAATTCGAAATTGGCTTCGGTGCCGCTCCCCTCCCCTCCGGTCTTCGTGGAGAGGTCGTAATGTGCCGAAGTCCCAGTTGACGGGACATGAGCCCTCTTCGAGCAGATGAGTCTAGCCCCCTTGCGACTGTCCTATGTGCTGATGGGGCATGCACCCTCTCTGAGCAGGCGGGTCTAGCGACCTTACGCCCGGCCTAGGCGCCTCCACAGAGCAGGGTTATGCGCCCAGCACTCGCGTAGGTAGCTATGCGCCCCCCACCTTTGGGTCCAGGCACTTCTGCGCCCGCTCAGTGGGATACGGGACATGCGCCTGTAGCCCGGTCGGCGCCCTATGCGCCTCTATCGTTCCCCCTGACGCCTCGCTCGGCCCCCCTCGCTTCTCCCGATCGATGCACTTCTGAGAGGAGTAAGGCCTCAAAGGCGAATGAGGCGTTTGGCGGGCGCTATGCGCCTTCATCCTTGGGCGCATACGGCAGCTTCTCTTGCTCCTTCATCCCCCTAGGAGTCTGCAGTTCACCTACGGCGGGCTCCGTTTTGCAGAGCGGCTTGTCTGGAGGATCCTCCCACCCCGCTTCCACCCCAACCCCCTTCTCAGGCTGTAGTGCTTCCCCCGCTCAGGCAGATAGGCCAGCCAAGAAGGTTTATTTCACGGATGCCTTGAGGCCTGACCGCTTAGCTCACTTGGACCCCTGTTTGAGGACGTCGAGCTCTGGGACGTCGAGTTCCAGGCCCCATCTGACGGTGAGGCCATTCAAATCCCCTTCTCCCCTAAAGAGATTTCTTCCCTCGCCAGCAGCTTCGCGAAGACTTTTGTCTTGAAGTTCTAGGCGGGCTGTCCGAAGCTCACTATAATTCGAGAGGCCATCACAGGATGAGGATCGTCGAGGCTTACCAGGTGGCTCCGCTAGACCCTAAAAACTATATATTCATATATATATATATATATATATATATATATATATATATATACATATATATATATATATACATATATATTCACTGAAGCATCAATTTATTGAATCAAACTGAGACATAAGTCTTACAAAAAGCTATTGTAAGCTAATATTTACTATAAAAACACAGGTAAAGTCTTCGAATGCCTGCATCTAGGAAGCACTTTGAGGATTTGTCTTCGGATCTCAGCTAGTAGTTGATCAGCAGTGTACTTGTACTCTTCATAGTGCCATTTATTCCTTTTTTTCATAAGACCCAGCATGTTGCCCCTACTACAATTTCACGAAGATGTATCGATGGCCGTCTCCACCACTTCTTCAGTCTTCGGGTGAAATTCCCTGCACTCCGAATACTGAATTCCTTTCAAAGCGGATTCCAAACTGTCTCCGCCAGTTCTCCATTATTAAAAACATGGCTAATAGATTCCTGTCGAGGCAGGGCACATCAATGACATTGGGAAGCTAGCTGGTAGCCAAGTTTTTAAACACTGTCATCAGTGGGTAGCCGATCATGCAGAATTCTCCAACCAAGTACTGACCACTTAATTGGAATACATGAATTCCAGATATGCGTGAAGTTTGTATTACGAATGAATTGAATTCTAGTGTGCTTCCATACAGAAGATAAAGAGAACACTCATGCTTGAAGGAGACCAGTGCCATGAATTAGGATCCAAAGTATTCGGGACAATGAGGTGATTTGAAATATCTCTCCCCTTTAGTATCCTCTTCCAAATTTGAGAAGCAGATGAGTTGGGTTGAACAATATCCAATCCCGCATACTTGTAATATCTGGCTCGAA